>JAVTVY010010661.1:0-42969 GCA_036873755.1 Hanleya hanleyi | reverse complement strand
GTGAGTATATGCTAAGGCAAATTCATCGAAAAAATAACCTGATAATTACGAATGATTATACGATCAAGTTTGAGCCAAATACCGGTTCGAATATTTGCAATAAGATAAACCTTGGTCTGCAGCTAATCTGCTAAGCTGATATGCTTATAGAATGCAAAGAAGACGGCTGCAGTCTGCTATATGATTACATAATATGATCATTACAACACTATTTAGGAAGTCACTATCCACAATAAATTATTTCACCTAGTAAACATTACCACATCATAAATGCAGTACAGAACAGAAATGACTTAAGCAGTGGCGCGTCGGAAACGGAGGGGGGGGTTTAGGGGGAGGGAGCGTATGTCTCTGGAATGTGCTGGCATGAAGTATGATTTTTTTTTCAATATCGATGCTTGCTTATAAATGCAAAACAAACGTGGAAATAGAACCATGAATCTACATTCAAATCGATGCAGGCGTGAGGTGCGATGTTTTCATGTTTGATCAGTTTATTTCCGGGAAAACGCTCAAAACGCATCTCCAGCGATGTAGAACCTCAGAGCTTCCGGGCACTAGGCGGCCAGTGGACCCTCGCCTATTGGGCTGTGATAGTCGATCCCACCACTTTCAATTGCGTTCCCACGCCACTGTTAACCTTGTATGCGACTAGAAAAACAACGAACATCAGCGAATTATTGTGACTAAAAAAACAATCGCGACAACTAATATAATCGGTCAGGCTGAGACATTTACAAAACGTATCAGATCTCCCTCGATCGTATCAGAAAACGCACCACATGGTTTCTTCGGCAGTGTTTCTGATCCAAACGAATTCACGCGCGCTCGCTTAAGAACCGCGCGCTTGATTTCGCTTGACGTGTCGACTTTAGCGCGGCGTTATTCTAACCGCGATTTGCATGCGAGTAAATCGCATTCAGGGTAGGATATTTCTGCCCTGTACTGTATCAGCAAAAAAATAATAATTTATTTTTGAATGCTCCATTGTATGACAGATGTATCAAGATTACAAAACGTTCATATGCACCAAAAACCACGCTTTCATTAATGCACGCAAAGGGTTACTATCTTTCCCAAAATAGTTAACCTGATCCACATAAATGACGATGCTAATATACACGCTAAATTAGTAAACTTCGGTTACACTGAATATTCACGCTTAAAACTAAAGTGTTGAAACTTACTCGTAAAGTGTTGATAGACAACACTTAAAGAGCAGTCCCTGTGGACACACTTAAAGGCTTATTTCAACACTTCAGTTTTAAGCGTGTTGGCATGCTGGGTAACACCCTTGGAAGGATTAAACCATTTGAAATTGAATTGCACAAACCTTTCACTATCCCATATGCCTTTCTGTAATCAGAACAGAGCCTCACATCCTCGAGACAGGACTCTTTAAGCACGTTGCGAAAGAGTTCCAAAATGTCCGTGACAGCATTAGCTGATATTCATGGATATCTGGTCTTAATTTCCAATAGTGAGGCATGAAACCCAAGTACAGTCCATGGCGATCCCCTGAAAATTGGCATATTTCGGTCATCTTTTCTGTCGTTTACTACCTCCATCACGGAGGGAAATCTGATGTCACTGCATGTCCTATGGGAGGCGCTTTCTTTGCTCGAATCGGAATCAATCAAGTCTGCAGCTACATGACGCCTCAGCGTCCTCTGTCCTACAGTAACTCCACCGAGGGTGCCGCAGCCCATAGACTTCCATGTACATGTCCATAGTAATGGTACACCAGAAGCTTCGTCACCCATTTGATAAATCTTGGATGTAACACCAATGAAGCCGGTGTCACATCTTAAGTTCGAATTTAATTTCTGCCCGCGTTCAACGATATTTAATATCTCTCTTTTTAAGTGTAGGGACCATAACAAACAGACTGCGATAGGTTACTGTGGGCCGGGTGTTGTTCGTGGAGTAATTATGAGATTTACCATTACTAATCACATATGCGAGACTGTAAACCAGCGTGAGCCTGTACATAATTGACGGACTGGTAATCCGCGGCTTGATTTCCCCTCTGGCGGCAAGTCCCATGCGATAAGAGTAAGACGCCTCTTCATTAGGTCAGACAATATATTTCCCGTTGTCTTTACATTCCTAAAATATTTTGAAAAGATGCAAACGTATATATAAAGCTTTAAAAACCATCATTCACCCGGAGTATGTATACTGTAAATATTCCTTTTACCCATTGCAGATATATTTTGATTGCCTTATTCTGTAACATTGAGTGATTGGTCGATTGCATTGTCACAATTTGACGGAATTCACAGTTTCATTAAGTGTTAATTCTATTCGCATTTTATTTAGAAGAAGGCCCAATGATTCTTGTTCACAACGGAATCTGGGAAGTACTATTCAGATACAACACGAACTGATGGCACACAGTTGCGCATCAGGGAGCATGCTGCATTCCAAGCCAAATACGCCAATAAAGAAAGTGTTTCGACTGGAGTTGAAACTAAATTTGATAATAATAAACAAAGTAATGACGCAGGACGAACGGTATTTCCCCGTTTCTCACTGAACGATGGTCAGTTATAAAAGTGTTTTGAATGACAGAGTCATGTGATTTTCTGGCTATAGAAGACCAGAGTTGACTGTTCGTTGAGTTCGTTTTTCCTCAAGTTTTTTAAGTGAGATGTTCCAATAGCGTAGGGATTTTACGGATAAGAGTGTGACATTGGGGATATTAACGTCCAGAATTTCGGACTTGGATGCATTTAGTTTCAGAACCAAATTAACAAAAATGCAACAGGTTACAAAAAGTAAAATCTTGGTAAAGGCATTTCAGGTTAGGAATTCGAGGGAATGAGTTTTAAGTAAATAGGATCAAGTATTGGGTACAATATTTTAGTTAATATGCGGTGGCGCTCCCTGACCATTCAGAAGGAAATTCGTTGTTTTGTTTGTCTTTAAAACCACCGATTAAAGTACTACTTAACTAACCTTTATTATCCTGACTCAAGCTGTAGTTGATATTAGATGAGTAATCTGTTAACTTGCATGCATATCATGTACTATTATTCAATGGTGCAAAATATAGACAGAAAATTATACTATAACCGAGATATGCATTATCACTAAATAGTTAATTAACGCGAACACGTTATGCAAGAGTTATTAACTTATACTATTGTTTAATCACGCCAAATTATAGAAAATAATAATAACAAAAAAATAGGAAACAGAATTTTTTTTTTTCAAAATTGTGTCTTTTTTCAATATTTCAACCTTGGTGCACATTCGTACGAGTTCAAAGTAGAAGAATGTACAGAGAGGGGGAAATGTCCTAAGACGGGAAATGTCCGCAGGGGAAAATGTCTGAAGGGGAAATGCCCGCGCACCAAGCTGGTGATGTGTATATATTTAATTATTTAATTATAATTGAAGATAATCCGTGGACAACATATTTTACCAGATAGCAGCGACATATGTATCTGATCTCTTTCCGAGGCCTACAGCCTGTTGCAGTTCAATTTATAACTGGTTTAATTTGGGGGAATATTCAACATGCATCATATTATCACAGAAGGTACTATTATGTTACACTGATTATAGTTCTGGCAACTTGGGGTTAAAATTACAAATGTGGTCCAGGTTTCATTTATAAAAGTTATATCCTTTGTTGTATGCATTGGAGGGAGTGCAAAAGTATGAATCGCAAATTCAAGCCTGGAGTCACGCGTCAAATGCGCCTGCTGCTGCATTTATTTAGGACTAATTTCATTTATCTCGGGAATGTAAGTTTACCAAGGAAAACATCTACTGAGCCGCACGTATAGAAGATATGTGGTATTCATGCAAAAATACATGTAACTTTATCATGAAAAACAATCTGGATAATTATCGACATAGGATAATGATGAAAAGATTAGATTAGATAACTAACCTCACCCTGATATAATAAATTCACAATGTATCATTGACTCGATGGGCTAAAATGAGAAGAAGCAGCGTAACTTCCCCCAGTCATTCCCCTTCCCGCATACCCCATCTCATCACCCCACACCAATATGCTGAATTATGTCATTGGGAAGATATACCGCCGTTAATTTGAAAATGCCACGGTATGCAGGTATGCGTTGAATGGAACGTTCCTGTAATATCCCCAGTATTAATACCTTCGACACCTCATTAATTATGACATATACACTTATTCCATATCTGCCCGTATAACTGGGTGTGTGTTCGCGACATTTATAGACACCAAATCTGTTTGAGATATCAATCTACTACGATTCGATTTAGAATAAAAAAAAACTTTGAAAACTTAGCATAGAATTATGGTAAGTCTTAAGATGAAACTAAGATGTCTTAAGATGAAGTCCAATATAAAACATTTAGAATGCCTTGAATATAGAGAAGGGCCATACTGTACTCCACATCAAGTTTTCTCTCGTATTCCAAGTAACTTGAGCTGATTACATCCTAGAACACCTTTACTCGGCAAAACAGATCAGACCTACAACTTACCTGGACGTTTGAGCCCTTCGTGCTGAGTTCCGCTCATATTTGGTGATTAACAGTAGATATGGATAGTTAAACCTCGCTGTTGTCTGCGCGTCACCGATAATGCCGATAAGAGACACACCCGTCCTGCCTCACAAACATTTATCTCTACCACTGCCTCGGGTCTTGACATCAAAGTTCGACCGCCCAGATATAATCGGTGATTTCTTTATTTGTCACCACTAGCGGAAACACATTTGGGGCATCTAAACGCTGATTTTTACAAACGTCACCAGTATAATCAGTTTAAGGGAACGATAACACTGATGACATTAAGGAAAATCAGCAGTATGGGTTAGTGTCAAAACGGAACGCACAATACCGCTAGTGGTGACGTTTTCTTGAAATCATCGATTGCGTCGAAACAAGATCAGTAGGAAAAGGGAGCATGATTTTTTGGCACTTTGTCACCACAGCTTGTTCACAGTGTGATAGGGGTATAACACCTCGATCAAGTTATAGGCATATACCTCGATGGGTATAAGGCTATGTTAGCTTCAGTTTTTATATATTTATGGAAAATGCGAACATCCCCACATACCCCGGACTGCATGGATCTTTCAACAGCATCTATGGCTTCATTGTCGGAATGTTCCATGATTTTCATCAACTTATTGCTTCGTTTTATGCGACTATGTAATCATTCAAATTAGCCACTGTAAGTCTAATATTTACAAAATGAATCATGGCTTCAAATGACATATTCGGTGAAATTTATTCTGTAAATGAAAATAGCATGTGATTGCATACTTCGATCTCAAAGTCATATCCAAGTTGCATGAAAGTAGATGCATTGACTGATGAATACATTAGATTAAATTGTCTGATGCAATGCCCAATCTCCTAGCATGCACACACATGGCAGGGTCAGAATACCCAGCGCAGAGGTCTGTTTTTATGTGCACATGCTAGCAGTTTAGATTATGTGTCTTGCTAGCAGTTTAGATTATGTGTCTGTCAGTTTAATTTGATTTATTAACTAGGCCTAGCCTATCAAATCCTGCAATTTGTGTATGACCTTTACATGGAAATATGCCACCACATGCCATTTTCATTTAGAAAATATGTTTCACCGAAGATGTCATTTGAAGCTAGGTTTCATTTTTGAAATTTTGAAGTGGCTAATTTGAATGATTAGTCGCATAAAACGAAGCAATAAGTTGCTGTGAAAATCATGGAACAATGAAGCCATAGATGCTATTGAAAGATCCATGCACTCTGGGGTACGCGTGGATGTCCCTTTTTGATAAATATATAAAAACTGAAGTTGACATAACCCTACACCCCAACGAGATATTGGCCTCAAGAATGTCAAGGTGTTTTCCCCAACCTTTAAATAATAAAGACTTTAGGTATGCGGGCAGGGAAAGACATATGTTCAGTGGTAGGGCACGCAGGGCTTGTTTTTTCATGGGAATCCGATTCCCGTCAGCACTCCCGCAAAATAATTTACGGGAATCCAACAGATTCCCATAAAATAATAGCAATCTGCATAGAAATGATAGCATTGGATTCTGGGTTGCGATAATCTACATGTATTTGAATTCCCGTGAATTTTGACGAAAAACAAGGCATGGAGGGTAAGTATAAGAGTACAAACAGCATTTTGGGAATATAGCACCACATGATTTTGTCTTCTAGAACCAGTGAAAAATACCCATCAAGTTAAGAGTGGATGTACAGATAATACAAAACAATAACAAGCAGAACATGGTTATTTTATAATACAACCCGGCCTTGTGTAGGGGGCAGAGCTGATGCAACTGTATGTAAAAAATTACCTGATGCAACTACGGGCTTGGGATTAGTTCTCATACGCTTTTCATGGTTTATTTTAATGTATATAAAAGTAATTTCTTGAGAGACACAAAAACTGACCTGGCTAATGCTGGGATCAAGACCCTTCCCTTGGATTACGTGACCTTTCCCTGCACGTGTGGGAGCAGTTATTATAACTTGACTTTTTAGGTACCTAACCCACGAGAGAAATTCTCGTATAGCAGACGAAAGTCACAATTTTATGCTGAATTGTTCTCTAAATATCATTGTTCATGCACTTAAAAAGTTTATTTGAGTAGCTTTAGAAGAAATAATATAAGCTTATACTAATTGGACAATTCATCATCTGACCGGTTCACAATGAGAGACTGAACAGCGACTCGTTATTTGGACGGAACACAAGATTATTTTACCTCCGGAAAATCTTTGGCAGTCATCGGAAGTATAACTCTTCGGCCGTCAATAGCTAATAGCGTATCCACCAATTATCCGATTTTAATTTTAATAATATATTTGGAACGCTATTTCATGACAAAAAATTCAACCGGAAGACGACACTAATTTACTGGAAATGACGCGAGTTTGCTGCCATTTCACTGTGAACATTAGTTCGCAGATAGGGAGGGGCGGTCGAAGGAAACCAATGACTGCGCCCCGTGTCACATGACATAAACACATCTGTCGAAATGGGATTGTCGTCCGACTTTCGTGGAATGAACATGATAGTCATCAATCATGCTACCTATATTGGTTGGCGATAAAATGGACTTCCCGTGTGATGAAAACTAGAAGTATATACCCCGGAAAGCAATTAAAAAAAAAAAAAATACTTCCAACTACACCAAGAAGTAGAAATTTTGACAGACAAATTAAACTTCCCCCACACATAAGCAATCCACATAGAAAGTCACCACATGCTCTGAACGCGCGCACGTGAGAGGTGCACGAGATTTGATCTGTACGAGAACCGATCCAGAACCCGTAATTCACGAAAATTGTATAAAAATGACGCCTGTAATTTCTCATTTTTCCGGGGCTCTTACTGCAGGGTCAACACACTCATACTTCACTCCTTGGCAAACTGAAAAAAAAATGAGAGGTTCTTTGTCACGCCCCCCCCCCCCCCCCCCAGGCACCAACACATATTTGTTCATTCAATTACATCGGATGTGTTATGTTACCACCCATGACAATTTAAACATAATAGTATGGGGATTTTCCAGATCTCCGTTTAATCATAATTTACTAGGTAATCACAGATCGGAACTGAGGATAATCCGATAGGCCTAAATGTTCACATTTCAGCTTTCTCGGTTCAGTTGCACTCGGTGACTCGCTCGATGATGGTGCGAACAAGGATTGCCAACACCCGAATCAGAGTGCCGGAAAGGAGAAGAGCATCAAGATCAACAATAACAACAAGTTAATAATGTATTCAATCAGTTACAAAGAAAATTAACAAAATAACACGTTCTAACAACAACCAAACTTATCGAAACGGCACGTTGAATTTTTCCACACACAGGCAGGCTCATGCTTTCCAGCAATGGCAGAAGTATCACGTGAAGCAGGAGCCAATCAAATTACTCACTGTCTCCGCGCGCCACTTTGCATGGCGCGAAAATAACACAACATTGTTTAGATGTGGTTAAAATCCGAAGAGTCTTTAAGATTATGACACTTTAAATGTTATAACACTAGTATTCAACATTTTAAAGTGTTGTATTGAGTGTAGCACTTGGAAAATGTTACCATTACAACACTTGTGTTTTAAGAGTGTGCGTACATGAAGAGGCATGAATCTGCTAAAAGTGGTTCACAATTGTACCCGTTGAGATACGAATACGTTGATATATGGTATTGCAGAATTTCACATAGATATTTCTGTATTTGTAATGAGAAATTCTATTAACAAAGAAACATCCCAATGCACTGATATTATTAATGCGCTAAGGTGTTCAATGCGGTCCTGATGAGGAATATTAGTATGGAGAGTCGAGAAATCTAAACTAGATTCGTATTTATACGGTATGTGTCGTTTGCTATTAATTCTTCTGTAAGACTTTCCGAGGTTTTGAGTATTCACATACTTTCAGAGGATTTTTAGATACTGGAAACACAGCTGTCGCGGTCTGTCATTTCATCAAACCGCTCCAGTCAATATGAACCAAATAGGTGGCATCTTAGCATTTAGTCCGCATGTCTACTGACTACCCAATCTGTGAACTGATCGAGTAAAACTGTTACCCACAATCTGTACCGCTGAGAAAACAATGAAGTTTAAAGTGGCGTGACCAACGCTCTCTTAAAGGATAGCAGCAATGGGGAATTAACCCCTTGCTGAAATAAAGTGTCGATATTCCATTCTAGCGGTTCAATTCCTCAGAAAAAAAACTGTAAGGTTTCCATTTTTACGATTCTACCGATGACATAAAAAGTTTAAACTTGCGTAACGAGCGCTCTCTGAAAAGGATGTGCTCACATTCCAGCGCTTCTGCCGCTTGCAATAAGTAAATGTTTTCCCCCTTTCCATCCTACTGGTTAGACTCCACTATTAAGTATGTATAGAATTGTTTTCCCATTCCTGTGTACCGGTACTTGTTTACTGCTCTGGCATATCGTATTCAACCCACTATCACATGTAGGCTTTTTTATAAGTTCAGCTACATATAATGTATGGCACACAATACACACACGTTTTGTCACTAAATAGAATTCCTGGGGGCTGATAAAATACTCCCTTTGTTTATTACTTTGACATGTTGTATTGTTAGGTCGCACAGGTGCAGTTCCTACATGTATAAAACGCAAACTCATCCTTACTTCTGGCTGATTATACTTTATTGCCGGAATGATTTCGGAAAAAAAATCCATGTGGGAGAAATCGAGTCCTTCATGACGAACTTTGTATCATTCTGACTCTATTATTTGGGGGTGTCGTTGGACAGTCCAAACACAACCGCTCATTCCCGGTGCCGCCACTTTGGATTGATCATATTCAATCTTTCAGATTCAGTACCGACGATTCTCAATCCTGAGATAGTGGCTCAATGGAAGTCTTCTATGAGGTACATGTCATGGATCGTGTAGCGCACTAATATGTGTTCGCCCGTGTGCTCAATGCGAACTGTAGTTACCAATGAGCTATAATTTAGGCAAATTATGATCAAATTATCAACATTAAATGAGCTGTATTTTCAGCTGTTAGTATCTGAGATGAATGATCCCGGAAAATGTTCTTTCGTCAAATTATAGAGCTATATAATAAGTAGCGGCATGCAGCAGAGCAGTAATTTAGGTGTTTGGCTCATAATTATTTCCAGTATTTTTAGACTACTCGAAATATCGACATGTTATGTTACTGTTTATGTTTGTTTATGTTTATTTAACATCAAATCTCAACAGGTCGATAAGACCCAGTAGCAGAGACGATAATACAATAGTATATAACATAATGAAACATATTAGAATAACATAACTCAAACATACATTGTAAAAATAATGAAGTCCAAATATCACAAAACGTGGTGTTAATACAAATATACATAATCGTTACTTAAAATAGTGCAGATTTACATTGTGATTTAAAAGCGTTCAATCCGGTGAAAATATCGAGGTCATGAGTCGACTGAAGCTCGTTAAAAATGTTTTGAGCCCGGATTCAAGTGCTATGCTGTCGAACAGTCACACGTGCAGCCGGAGGATGAAATGTACATATCTGACGAGAATTACTCCTCGGGACTCGATATAAAGGTTTACTAGTGAGATCCATACAATTAAAATAACTGTTGACACATTTGTGTAAAAATATCAAGTCATAATATGTGCGTCTATTTTCCAGACTTGGGAGTCTAAAAGATTTACATAAAGATTGATAAGATGATGAATTGCATACGATACACGACTTGTAACATAGAAATTTTAAGAACTTGTGTTGTATACCTTCAAGTCGTAGCACTAACGTTTTCTGAGAAGGTGACCAAATTTCACAGGCGTATTCAAGACGACTTCTTACGAGGCACATATACAATGATTTGATGGCAGATACATTATTAATAGATTGACAACTCCTTCGAATAAAACCATACATTCGTCTAGCCTTACTAAGAACAGTATCAACATGTGACTTAAAATTCAAGTTATCTGATAAAATCACACCCAGATCTTTGATTTCTTTGACATTTTGTAATGGAACATCATTTATTGTATATGTAAAATGTTTCTCTTCAGAGTAAAATTGATAGAGATACATTTTAAAATATTGAGACTGGTGTTCCACAATCTACACCACTCAATTGCATTGTTTAGATCAGCTTGCAGTGAGTAACAATCATTGATTGAGTGAATAACTTTAAAAAACTTAGCATCATCAGTAAACAACACTGATCTAGCACTGATTATTATGAAGCATATAATACATCTGGCAACGGACCATTTACCACATAGGAAAGTGTTTCGAACGGGAAAATTCAAACTGATTGAACTAACTATTGTTCTTTAATCCTACCAGGTCTGGGGTCAAAATGACCACAACTAACAAACCTTCTTCGCTATCCCCTGATCGACAAAAATTGAGAGCTGACACTCTGCGACTTTATAGTTAAGCATATTGCGGTCATTTTGAGCCTATCTTCTACCCCCACCCCCACCGCGATTACAAGCTCATGGGTAAATTCAATATGGCGGCCACGTGGTGTACCAGAAAAGTTATGTTTTCGTCAGTTTTCTTCGAAATGTCTGCTTTTCCGCGATGAAAATTGGGCAAGAACTATTTTATTTCACATCAAATTAATATTGACTAATTTATCATGCCGATTTATCGGAGAAATTATGCAAATACAAAAATGCAGAAATCTGACCAAAAAATCGACCCAGAATGCCGTTTTAGAAAATGAAGTCACTGTGACGTCATCAAAGCGGCCATCTTAATTTTTTTAGATTTCTATAGTGTGGTAAGTTTCAGCCCCTAGCTCAAGGGGTAAGAAAAATAAATAGGGTGAGGCCGAAATGGCCCCTCCCCAAGCATGATCAGGTCCCCAAAAGCCCAGGTCAGATAGGGTTAATTTTAAGATTGTGTGTGGGATGGGATGTGGGGTTTCTCCTGAGGCAGACTGTAGAATGCTAGAATGTGTATTAACTACACATTTCAGAAAATAAATAAATTAACCACCATGCAATACACAACTAGTATACATGCTAAAAGTATTTGGTTCTGATTTTAATAAAGGAATATATCCGAAAGGAGATTTGGCTCTCCCAAGGAAAACAAAACCATCTAATAGACGCCCATCTCGTGAAGCTTGGCATATTGTGACTCTTCACAGGAGCTCATGAATATGAAATTGTTAAGGTCAGAGTTTTGTTCTAAAGTTCATCTGGATATATATGGGGTAACTGGAGGTGACCTGAAGGACCAGAGAGGGGGAGAGGAGATAGAATTCACGAAGAGCAGTGACGTAAATGAATATATCAATGTTTATCTTATCGCCATTGAAATATGTTCAGGATGGTATATGAAGGAGATCACAGAGTGTAGGATCTGATGTACGGGTTTTAAGCTGTGGCGATGATATCACCAGTTTACTTACAAGCATATTCGAAGGTAATAATTAGAATATAAACTCACATATTGCCCATTTTCACAAATACAACCCGTTGGTGAAGATTGTGCATCAACGTGAAGCTTGACGTCTTTAGACTGGAGTACTCGCGTAGAATCATGTTGAAAGCGAACGGTGGAATTAAATAGAAGAGTGCGTCAAATCTACTGGCACGGCATGATATATGGCTGACATGAAACTTGTAATGATGATTGATGAACACAGACTTGTATGTGTCAGTAAAAACAGAAGTAATGTTTTTTGCTGTCTATATCTGTTCACCCAAAATGTATCCATCAGAGTTGAGAACGATTACAGCGTTTTATATGAGCAACTGAGTACGGTTTTATGGTATCCGGGTCTCGATGTGCCTGAGGTTTTAGCTATTTCTTGGCAAAATGCGTTTGGATTGATTAGATTCTCCAGGGATGCACCAGTGACCTTAAGGGGAGCACCAAATCGTATCGGGAACACAGACCGACGTGCGTGTAGTCTCTCCACACAAGGTAAGTTCATGCATGAATAATTCTTGTATTTAAATCCGGGTTAGCTTTAACCAAATCTGGCTTCACTTTCAGTACCTAACGATGTTTACATGCAGGTCAGCCCTGACGCTCTGTTCTCTGTAGGCTAGATCCTCCATTTCTGCATGCGCACGAGGCAATTTATATAATTGGTTTGTCGGATACAAGATGCCAAACAGACAGTCGACATAAAACGTGTGTTTGGAGGTCGATATGTTAATGCTGATTCCGTGAGAGAATAGTACGCGATAGCGTAGTCCTGGGAATGATTTAACAGCTCTGTTCTGTGTCTTGACCCATCAAGGCAGCATCGGCTCTGGCATCGAAAATCGATAGTATGTTGTAACGAGACCGCACTTCAACAGCCACATATTGATATTCTCGAGTCGTTTTTTGTCCAGACAAAGAGACGCTCAATCCCAGAAGGAAACATTGAATTCCCCACACATTCCAAATGGTCAGTAGTAGTATTATATGGTCAATGATTTCATTATAAATTACCTGCTGAAAATTCCTGAAGCTGGGGCTTGCATTTGAGTACAAATGTACCACAACTATATACTCTTTGACTTCAATTTGAGTATACCATCATACTCTGTCCTCAACAGTTTTGGATGCTAAAAGAATCCTATTTTGCTATATTTGTTCTTGAGAGCTCAAAAAAGAAAATTTTATTGTAATACATGAATGTATGTAGCCAAGAAGCTCCGGAGACAGATGCAGGATACATCATATCGAATTTGTCTTATAAACGTGATACAGTATAACATATACTAACATTTCTAATTTCCTAAACTAGAACGCCTGTTGGTGTACTTCTCTGTTAGCTCAATTGAAGAGTTCTACCGTATCTCATGTTGAAGATCAAACCTAAGCAAAGCAATGCTTAATAATTGCTAAGGGGGATGTTATTTCTCAAATGTGAAGCATCTCACAGTTTATGTTATAAACACGATATAGTAACGAATGCACTTATTTGTCATTCTGAGCAGTGGAAATAATAGGCACGTGCTTATTCGTGAGCCTTTAGATATTAATTCTAAACTGTATCTATTGTATCTTGTGTTGACGTTCAACGCCAGGGGAAGCAATGCTGAGTAATTGGGTTTGTGGATATTTATTACCTCTCCGGTATCCTATTATTATGATCATTACGCGCAGACTTCCTCACCACCATCATAGCCAGTCCCTGAAATTAAAGGAAACTCTAGAACTCATTGTTCGTATTTTACAGGTTCAGATATAATGCAACAAGGAACAGGGTTCATGCGGCCAAGTAGACGTTCAGGCAGCGGTGAGGATAAAGGTGTTCTTGGTATATGTAATGCGATGTGGCTAATCTCCATGATCGGATATACAGTATTTCTGTGCATAACTGTGATACCGCCTGCACAAATGGTTGAAACGTTTTGTACCAGTGTCCGCACGGATACCACAAGCGGGCTGTTAGAAGGCTGTGAAATTTTCATTCAGTCGCGTTCTACAACGGTGAGACAATATTTGGGAGTTCCCTACGCCGAACCACCGATTGGCAACAGGCGATTCGAGCGACCTGAGCCAAAACAACGATCAAAGAACTTGTTGTTAACAAAGGAATTCGGAAACATGTGTCCACAAAATCCCACATGGTTGGACATTAACGAGTTTAATTTTACACTCGGTGAGGACTGCCTTGTTCTCAATATTTACGTGCCAGAGGCAGCATCGGTGGATACACCGGTAGACGTCATGGTATATATTCACGGAGGTTCGTATCTTGACGGCACTGGTAGCTATTACGAAGGCAAACATTTAGCAGCGGTTGGCAAAGTTATAGTAATAACAATGAACTATAGGCTGGGCCTCCTGGGCTTTCTGTCAACTGAAGAATCTGGTCTAATGGGGAACTATGGTCTTTGGGACCAACTCCTGGCGTTACAATGGGTTCAATCTAATGTCAACAAATTCGGAGGCGATCCAAGCAGGGTCACACTTTTCGGGAATTCTGCCGGCTCTAGCAGTGTTGCACTTTTGTCCATGTCGCCTAAAACCAAAGGTTTATTTCGTCGTATCATAACGCAAAGTGGTTCCCCGTTGTCACCATGGGCACTAGTACGCCGCCCACGAGTGTTTGCTCTCAAGTTGTTACATAGCGTCCAGTGTTCCCGTGATACGGAGTTCCGGGATTTCCCTCAACTACTTGCTTGTCTTCGCAATTTGACTGCCGAAGAAATACTTGGCTTGCAACATAATGGCCATGCGGAATGGACATATCCAGAAGGAACATTGATGTGGGCACCTTGGATTGATGGTGAATTACTCCTATATGATCCATTGGATTTGATTCTTAATAGTAGTTTACATCGAACAGATATTGCACAGAGGTTTGGGCAATTTGATCAGCTAATAGGAGTAACAAGTCAAGAGGCAGCATTTGTTTACGAAACCAAAATGAAGCATTCGGGACCAGAGGATGTTGATGGATTAACATATAGGGAATATCAAAGACTTCTCCGCGAAATTTCCTCAGCTATAGTTCCCGCGCAATACACTGGACTACTCGACACTATGCTTGAATATGCCTACACTGATTTTGATCAACCGATGGATGGAACGGCCAGAGCTGTACAATATATACAGATTTACTCTGACTACGCTGTTTACGCAGGAGCATTCACCCTCGCTAAATTTCACGACAGTGTTTCGATCAGTCATTCCAATACAACAAATCAAGGGAAGACATATTTCTACACTTTTGATCATCGAGGTAGCTGGGAATCTAGGGAATCTTGGCGGACAGGCGGGACACATCAGGACGAGTTGCCGTTTCTCTTTGGATACAGAGTTCTTTACGATAAGGGCACAACGCAGGAACATCTTCTCGCTGATGTTCTTATGATTCTCTGGTCCAACTTCGCTAAAACCGGGTAAGTAAGATCTGTATAATAATTGTTAAACGCTTACTGCAAAGAGGAAATGCAAGACGGTATACTGGTGGAATGACGCCGTTCTGTTTTCAGCGCCTATATGCACCGCACAGATAACAGCGATAGATATCAGTAGGCTATTACAACGTGTGTGTATTCCATGTACCTCCATTCCATCTCCTTAAGATTAGCGATAAATATCACAGACATATGGTGATGCACGATCGTATTGTGTATATAATCTCTGGCTCTGCACCTCGTAACTTGTGTCTGATGCCACTTAACCCATCGGAAAGGTTCAGATCTTTGTGGTGTTCCAGTTATCAACATGTAGCCTTAAAATATCTCGCAGACAAAGACTGGTTTTGGTAATATATGCTCAAACCAATTATCAAGAAATTTAACATTATAATTCAGGAAAAAGAAAAAAAGGACGTCACATTGAATTGTTATTCTACGTCCCTACTGGACTTTTTTAATGGCTTCAATAAAGGTAGTAAAATTAGCGTATTTAACACCCATTCAAGCAAATCTCAATACCGATAGTATCAGTAAATGTACCGTCCGTAACGATTTGACATATAATAGACAACGGTGAATATGAATCTATGTTTGTAGACATAGAAGTAAACTCAGAACCCTTTACTATTGGGATAATTTATATCCCTCCCCCCCCCCCGTGTGATAAAAATGTTGAATATTTTAATACTGTC
The DNA here is from genome assembly GCA_036873755.1 of Hanleya hanleyi. Classification (NCBI taxonomy): domain Eukaryota; kingdom Metazoa; phylum Mollusca; class Polyplacophora; order Lepidopleurida; family Hanleyidae; genus Hanleya; species Hanleya hanleyi. Next base: position 26,923 of record JAVTVY010010661.1, on the reverse strand, counting down.
TTATCATCTATGCTCAACAGGATCCATACTGATAAGGAAAACTGTGCTATCACGGGTTATTTTAATATCGATCTCTTCAAAACTGAACGACATGGGCCTTCTAAAAACTTTCTCGAACTTATGACGTCCCATTATTTCTTCCCGCAAATTACAAAAACCTACAAGGGTCAAATCGAATTCCGCAACCCTAATAGATAAAATATTCCTCAATTTTCACGAGGAAACTTTAGCATCCGGAATACTGCTCACTGATATTCCCGATCACTTTCCCATCTTCCAAATTAACGAGCCCCAATCACGAGTACCTCTAAAAGATGCCCCGATAATGTCTCGTAGTACCTCTCCCCAGCAAAAAGCGTTGTTTGCGGAAAAAAAATAAAAACATTAGCTGGGTGTCCGTGACAAACGAAGATACAGACGTTAACAAGTCCCTGGACATGTTTTAAATGAATTTAATCCTTTAAACAACGAGTGTTTTCTTCTTGTAGTAAAATCTTTAAAATAATCTCTGGCATACTAAGATCAATCAGGGAAAATATGTTACATATATCTAAAATAACTCATGATATAACACACGAATACAAGCAATATCGAAACAGATTAACCCATACCTTGAGAACGGCCAAGAAAAAGTACTTTGAACCGTTAAAAAGCATCGAGCCTACCTAAACAATTTAAGATTGCTGGTGAAGAAATCAACGATCCCTCCATCATCTCCAACAACTTTAATAACCACATCAGCACTGTGGCATCTAAACTCGCGTCTCAAATCTCAAACCCTGAAGAAGTCAGTGGAGTGTTGCTCAATCTAAATAATAGTGCCGCGGGTATTGATGGCATACGTATTTCCTTAATAAAATCGTTGGCAAGTATTATATCTATCCCCTTGTGTCTCATCATATTTTTGATTATCATGAAAATCGCCAAGATCACACCTATTTACAAAGCTGGAGAAAACAATAATTATCGACCCATATCAGTACTACCCTGCTTTAGTAAAATCCTTGAGAAATTAGTAGTTATAAGAATGCTAGATTTTCTGGAAGACAACCAGTTTGGGTTTAGAGCTAATCATTCGACTCCCTTAGCTGTCCTATCATTGTACGAACACTTAGTATCTGCAGGGGAATCTAATCAGTATAGCATTACCAAGTTTCTCGACCTTTCAAAAGCGTTTGATACGGTAAACCATGGCCACGATATGTTATTGACTAAATTGGATTACTACGGTTTCCGAGGTATTTGCAACGACTGGTTCGGTAGTTATTTAACATCACAATCCCAGTGCGTTTCATACAATAACACATTATCATCATTCAAACGTATCAATTGTGGAGTACCTCAAGGCTCAATTCTTTGACCTATACTTTTCTTACTGTATATAAATGACATAAACAATGTTACACGACTACTTAATTTTGTCCTCTCTGTTGACGACAGAAGTGTTACTTTGTCTGATAGTGACCTAAAACTGCTAGCCGACACCATAGCAACTGAGTTGGACAAGTTAAATAGCTGGTTCTCCTGTAATAAATCATCCCTGAATATTAAAAAGACGAAATTTATGTTCTTCAAACCTTCAAAAAGATGCAATTACATGTATGCTGATGTACCCAAAATATCAATATGTGGATATTAAATTGAACACGTCTTTAACTTCGAAATTTTAGGTGTTCAAGGCTGAATTGGGTAACACACATCGATGAAATAGGTAGAAAAATTTCGAGAAATATTGGTGTAATCAATCATATCAAATCCTGTCTTAATAAAAAATCTTCGTACATTCCGTATTACTCACTGATGTATCCGTATTTATCCTACTGCAACAGTGTCTGGGGAAATAGGTACCCAACTCATCTTCAGCCACTGAAAATACTCCAAAAAAGAATCATTCGCATAAGATGGACTCGCGCACACTGACCCACTTTTCTTTGAATTGAATATTTGGTCAATTACTGAACTAAATGACCATCTCACTCTGCTGCTCATTCATCAGTTCATTTTCTTTACAACACTGTTGCCTGTGTCATTTCGGAACTTCTTCTCAAAAATCTCTGACGTTAACTCGTATGTCACACGCCAATCCAACACAAATCTATATAGACCGTTTTATTCGTCTGACCTATCATTTCATTCTATGAGGGTCAAAGGACCTCGTATATGGAACAAGTTACCCCCTGGTTTCATCCATTTCCATGTTTAAATCGTCATCAAAATCGCACCATATCAACAATATTTAGTTCCCCCAGTGTGTTGCTCTAGTATTATCCATATAGATCAGTATCAAGTAATGCATTAACCAAACATAGTTTGCAGATTGTTCGAGGCTACGTGTTTGTTTTTATTTATATAATGTTCTCACCACCTACATTCATATCAACATTCACCAGCTTGTTTAACTTATATTCGTATGTTTAATTGAATTGTTCCTACAGGGATAGAACAAGCCCTCTGTGGTTCTATTCCAGTCAACTGCCTTTTACAACTATAAACTGTACAATTAATTTATCTTGGTGAATAAATGAAATGAAATGAAGTAAAGCCCGCGGGCATCGAGTGAATATGCAGCAAATTTGAAAGGAATTTGAAGAAAATTCCCATCACATTCTAAAGCTCAAAACATACATACTGGAAAACAGGTACAGTAGAGATACTTCCCTGGCTTGGATAAATTTAATCTAAAGTTTTATCAGTGCGAAACTACCTTCCCATGTGTGCTAAGGTTAAACGGCAGCCTAACACCAAGCCGCGAAAAAGACAAAGCCGTGACCAGTCATGTGCGGTGTCCCTCGTTTATGGGTACTAGCATAAAATCCTCTGGGATCTGCCTAGAGTACCATCCTGGACTTCACGAAGAATCAAGCTCGCCTTAACATCACACTTAAGAGTTAAACGATCTAGAGCTGAAATTGCCCGCTATACAGGCAGATATACTTCCATATGACCTACATATTGTGGTGTTCCAGTTAACAACATGTAGCCTTACAATATGCCGCAGACAAAGACTGGTTTTGGTAATATATGCTCAACTTCAAACCAATTATGAAGGAATTTAACAATATAATTCAGGAAAAAGAAAAAAAGGACGTCACATTCAGTTGTTATTCTACGTCCCTACTGGACTTTTTCATTGGCTTCAATAATGGTAGTAAAATTAGCGTATTTAACACCCATTCAAGCAAATATCAATACCGATAGTATCAGTAAATGTACCGTCCGTAACGATTTGACATATAATAGACAACGGTGAATATGAATCCATGTTTGTAGACATAGAAGTAAACTCAGAACCCTTTACTATTGGAATAATTTATCCCCCCCCCCCCCCCCCCCCCCGTGTGATAAAAATGTTGGATATTTTAATACTGCCTTATCATCTATGCTCAACAGGATCCATATTGATAAGGAAAACTGTGCTATAACGGGTTATTTTAATATCGACCTCTTCAAAACTGAACGACATGGGCCTTCTAAAAACTTTCTCGAACTTATGACGTCCCATTATTTCTTCCCGCAAATTACAAAAACCTACAAGGGTCAAATCGAATTCCGCAACCCTAATAGATAAAATATTCCTCAATTTTCACGAGGAAAGTTTAGCATCCGGAATACTGCTCACTGATATTACCGATCACTTTCCCATCTTCCAAATTAACGAGTCCCAATCACGAGTACCTCTAAAAGATGCCCCGATAATGTTTCGTAGTACCGCTCCCCAGCAAAAAGCGTTGTTTGCGCAAAAAAATAAAAACATCAGCTGGGTGTCCGTGACAAACGAAGATACAGACGTTAACAAATCCATGGACATGTTTTAAATGAATGTAATCCTTTACACAACGAGTGTTTTCTTCTTGTAGTAAAATCTTTAAAAATAACCTCTGGCATACTAAGATCAATCAGGGAAAATATAGACTTTACATGTTACATATATCTAGAATAAGTCCTGATATAACACACGAATACAAGCAATATCGAAACAGATTAACCCATACCTTGAGAACGGCCAAGAAAAAGTACTTTGAACCGTAAAAAGGCATCGAGCCTACCTAGACAATTTAAGATTGCTGGTGAAGAAATAAACGATCCCTCCATCATCTCCAACAACTTTAATGACCACTTCAGCACTGTGGCATCTAAAGCCGCGTCTCAAATCTCAAACCCTGAAGAAGCCAGTGGAGTGTTGCTCAATCTAAATAATAGTACCGCGGGTATTGATGGCATACGTATTTCTTTAATAAAACCATTGGCAAGTATTATATCTATCCCCTTGTGTCACATCATAAATATTTCTTTTGAATCTGGAAAAGTCGCAGATATCATGAAAATCGCCAACATCACACCTATTTACAAAGCTGGAGAAAACAATAATTATCGACCCATATCAGTACTACCCTGCTTTAGTAAAATCCTTGAGAAATTAGTAGTTATAAGAATGCTAGATTTTCTGGAAGACAATAATATTCTGTGCTCCAACCAGTTTGGGTTTAGAGCTAATCATTCGACTTCCTTAGCTGTCCTATCATTGTACGAACACTTGGTATCTGCAGGGGAATCTAATCAGTATAGCATTACCAAGTTTCTCGACCTTTCAAAAGCGTTTGATACGGTAAACCACGATATTTTATTGACTAAATTGGATTACTACGGTTTCCGAGGTATTTGCAACGACTGGTCCGGTAGTTATTTACACAATCCCAGTGCGTTTCATACAATAACACATTATCATCATTCAAACGTATCAATTGTGGAGTACCTCAAGGCTCAATTCTTGGACCTATACTTTTCTTACTGTATATACATGGCATTAACAATGTTACACGACTGCTTACCATTATCCTCTCTGCTGATGACGGAAGTGTTGCTTTGGCTGATGGTGACCCAAAACTGCTAGCCGACACCATAACAACTGAGTTGGACAATTTAAGCAACTGGTTCTCCTGTAATATATTATCCCTGAATATTGAGTTGGACAAGCTAAACAACTTGTTCTCCTGTAATAAATTATCCCTGAATATTGAGTTGGACAAGTTAAACAACTGGTTCTCCTGTAATATATCATCCCTGAATATTAAAAAGGACGAAATTTATGTTCTTCAAACCTTCATTAAATTAAATTGAACACGTCTTTAACTTCGAAATTTTAGGTGTAAAATTTTGAGTAACACACATCGATGAAATACGTAAGAAAATTTCGAGAAATATTGTTGTAATCAATCATATCAAGTCCTGTCTTAATAAAAATCTTCGTACATTCTCTATTACTCACTGATGTATCCGTATTTATCCTACTGCAACAGTGTCTGGGAAAATACGTACCCAACTCATCTTCAGCCACTGAAAATACTCCAAAAAATAATCATTCGCATAATAGCTTTAACCGATGGACTCACCCACACTGACCCACTTTTCGTTGAATTGAATATTTTGTCTATTACTGAACTAAATGACCTTCTCCTCTCTGCTGCTCATTCATAAGTTGATTTTCTTTACAACACTGTTGCCTGTGTCATTTCGGAACTTCTTCACAGAAATCTCTGACGTTCACTCGTATATCACACGCCAATCCAACACAAGTCTACATAGACCGTTTTATTCTCTGACCTATCATTTCATTATATGAGGGTCAAATGACCTCGTATATGGAACAAGTTATCCCCTGGTTTAAAAATATTTTCATCCATTTCCATGTTTAAATCATCATCAAAATCGCACCATATCAACAATATTTAGTTCCCCCAGTGTGCTGCTCTAGTATTATCCATATAGATCAGTATCAAGTAATACATTAACCAAACATAATTTCCTGATTGTCTGAGGCTACGTGTTTGTTTTTATTTATATAATGTTCTCACCACCTACATTCATATCAACATTCACCAGCTTCTTTTTTAACTTATATTCGTATGTATAATTGAATTGTTTACTACAGGGATAGAACAAGCCCTCTGTGGTTTTATTCCAGCCAACTGCCTTTTACAACTATAAACTTTACAATTAATTTATCTTGGTGAATAAATAAAATGAAATGAAGTAACGCCTGGGCGTCGAGTGAATATGCAGCAAATTTGAAAGGAATTTTGAAGAAAATTCCCATCACATTCAAAAGCTTAAAACATATATAATGGAAAACTGGTATGTTAGAGATACTTCCCTGGCTTAGATAAATTTAATCTAACGTTTTATCAGTGCGAAGCTACCTTCCCATGTGTGCTAAGGTTAAACGACAGCCTAACACCAAGCCGCGAAATAGACAAATCAATGACCATTCATGTGCAGTGTCCCTCGTTTATGGGTACTAGCATAAAACCCGTGGTCTCCTCCGGCCCTCTGGGATCTGCCTAGAGTACCGTCCTGGACTTCCCGAAGAATCAAGTTCGCCTTAACATCACAGCTAAGAATTAAACTATCTAGAGCTGAAATTGCCCGCTATACAGGCAGATATACTCCCATATGACCTACATATTGAATCCATAGCGATCGAGATTGGAGACAATCCAGCCATTAACTTCACTGACATATATAACCACCCCATGTAAGATAATAGACTGGCTAGCAAGAATATAGGGCATCGGTTTCCAATCCACTAACATAGTCATTTACCTTTGATTTTTGTGAAGATTTTATAACCAAGAATACCGAAGGAAAAACAAAGACATTTGCAGAAAATACATTCTTGTTTACCCCTTCCCCCAGTGCTAAACTTTTGCCATACGATTCCGCCCAAATTGACAGCCACCTGTCAAGCCGGTCATTCAGGAGTGCAAGATCTAAAAAAAAATAGCCCAGCGGACTCCAATCCTCCTCGGCTATCAGTTATTTTCTACACACAGCATTCATGCCTTGCATAAGATGTATATTTAGAACCTTGTCAACATCATTTAATTTATGGGGATCTAGTAGAATTACTGTAGTTCTCTCGTTTCAGAAATACATAGGAAGTTGAGCCAGTTCAGCTTTTGCCAAGGCCTTGATTGATGGGAAAAGTTTTGGATCTGGTAGAGCATGACCAAATTTTTAGCGCTAAATATACTCTTCTATATAGCTCATAATCAAATCACGTAACTTGATCTTGGAAATATAGATCAAGGTCAGTCATCTTCAACAATTTTCTGGTCTATTCTAACTTAATTGCATATGGAAAATGACTTCGGAGATCTTAGACTTAACATATAAAATTTGACCTTTACAAAATATGTCCAGGTCAGTGATATTTATTAAACGTCATTTTGACACTTTAGATATAATCCTTCATAAAATATTTTACTAAATGGAATCTGACCTCGATAAAATAGGTCAACGTCAGTCATCTTCAGCACACCTCTGGACTATCGCCAGATGTATACCTAGTACTAATTTGGAAAGCCTAGCTATATTTCTTCATGTTATATCGTAAGAAACAGTATATGACCTTGAAAAAATAGATCAATATCAGTCAACTGGGACAGGCTTTTAGTCAATCATCAGTTGCATTTGTTTTATGAATTTGGAGACCCTGGCTTTAATCCTTCAAAAAATTGAAGAGAATTGGCACCGAAAGGGCTTCGCCAGCAGTTGGTAACGTAGCCCAAATATCCATCAAGAGCTTTTATATGTAGCCTATGTCTTACATTGTGCACTGTACCGCTCTGCGATGTATTAATAGTAAAAAAAACGATATTCATGAAGATAGACACAGGAATTATTTATCGACAATGGCTAGCTACTGAATGTTGGATCTGATGCTTAGTGTTTATCTAGTATGCATATACTACGTACAGCCTCTGTACATGTACATATATACTCAGCACATGGGGAAAAACAATTTGGACGATGGCTAGTTACTGAAAGTCGAATCTGACGCTTATCTACACCATCGTTTAAGTATTGTCTCGTAGCATATGTGTACCAAGTTTGGTAGTTCTAAACTACTTGCAAGGGTGTCAAAGATTGCTATCTGTGACAGACACACAGACACACAGACGGACATTTCATGTTGGCTCTTTTAATAGTATAGATGACCGAGACTTACTGGTGATATTATTAAAATCTGTTCCATTTACCGCGTCTCTCTTGCGAGAAACCAGCCTGTGTCTATGTATCAATTTATTGATTTGTTTTGTTATTTCTATTTCTATTTTTGAGCTAAAATTGTGCTAAATTATATGAATGATATCTTCCAATTACCGACGCGGGAATTCTCTAATAGACAACACTATCTGTTGAATGTATGATTGACACCTGTATTGGATGTTAATATCAAATGCGAAAGAAGCAATGAATTCTGTTGTTTGTAGGACTGCCAAGCACGTCACGTGATGAAGGGACAAACTTGCACATGTCCGTTTCCGCTAGTTCAATAGGAGAACTCTATCTTTTCTGACTCTGATATATAACGACTAATATTCAAAGTACTAAGCATAATAAGATTAACTTCACTTATATATTCAAAACGATCCCAAATTAAAATCATTAATCGCATTTAATTACAATATATGGCATTTATTTTTTATTAAAAATCATTCTTCATTTCCTTCTGACTTAAAATAGTTTAAATTTTTTTAATTTATAAATGCACATCCTCTGCTGCGACACTTAAGTTCATATGTCCAAACATTATTTCTGACCCAGATAACAGTATATGTCTTTGTTGTCTGATAATCAGTTGCCTGAAAATTGGAGCGATATGCAAGAGGTGGGGAAAATTGACGACGTCTGGCGACTAAAAAGCAACCATATGACTCTACAGGAAAGCATTCGTCGACACCTAACATTCAGATCCGAGAATTCGGTGGATTCTCGGACGTAGCCTTAGTATCTCAGCCGCGCTTTTATTGCAGCTGTTCATGTGGAGACTATGAAGTATCCAACGGTCCCTAGCACCGGCTTAAGCGGAATTAGATAGGCTAGCTCGGGAGCTGTGGTGACAAATCAGCTCAAACAACTCATCTGATGTTAATGGATGAGCATCCTGGACGTCTGATGGAGTAAACGCCTCAACGTAGGGTAAAACCGGTAAATACAAGAGCACACAGGAAAACTAACCTGTAATGTCCGACGTCGTACGGCTTAAGTTTCCCACCCGAACAATAAACCTACATGCATCTGTCGAATGCCATGTACAGAGGGTGGACTTCGTGGAGTAATAGCCCACCAGCAGAATTCTATCAATAATAAATTGGAGCGAAATGCAAGAGGTGGGAAAAAATGACGACGTCTGGCGACTAAAGAGCAATCATATGACTCTACATTCTATAAGTTCACATTTACTGTATGCTTTACATAATATAGACCTCTTTACTTTCTCAAATGCCCTTTTATTATCATTACGTTCCTTTCCGATACTATCTGTTATAATGAGTGGTTGCGTGTAAGATACAATTCGAAAGTATCATAAATTTAACAACTTGAATCTTCAACATAGTGACATTGATTTTATGATATTTTCAATTCCGGGACCGTCGGTGGCCGAGTGGTTTAAGGCGATTCGCATACGGCACGGGTTCGAGCCCCGCTGCTGCTTGCGTGAAATTTTGCAAGTGACTTGTCGACGGGCGGTGGTTCTCTCCGGGTACTCCGGCTTCCTCCACCATTCAAACTGCCACTATAAGAGTGACATAGCCTTGAGTGTGACATTCAAACCAAATCCCCCCCCCCCCCCTTCCACATTTTCAATTCTGCTGATCCAATTTTTCTCTATTTCCACAGCTCTCTGTGTGCCGCAAATTATGACTTATAATATCGTTATTCTGTTGTGATCGATAGCCCATTTAATTTCCACGTTTTTTTTTCGTTTTTTTTGGAATCTTGTTTTCCATGCTGCCAATCCACATTTTTCAGGTTTTTATATATTTTCGTTTGACCTGAAAATATGGAAAACAATTCAATAATATCCAGTGCTACATGTAAATCATTTGCATCTCTCATATTTAAAGTGGTATTACCTGCATTTTGAGAAAGAGACAATTAAACAGTTGTTTATCCGATTGGTACTTTAGATTTCTTTAGTTTCTGGGAATTGTCTTATTTTGGCAGCTTAAAGTGTCACAGCAAAAACAAAAGGAAAATGGACATCATTGATGGATACCAGACTCAACATTAAACCATTTGCCAATCAACAATTAGAGACACAACTGGAGGTGTTCATATTAATAATTTCAACCCATCTGACGAATTTGTCCTTTTCCTCAATACTAAATGTTCTGAAGCATTCAATCATGTATTCCTTGGATGTTATCAGTTATACTTCATCCTTGCGGGCTAATACGGGATGGTATTTGGTTTCTCTCGCCATATATTTCCGCGGCGCAAATTATGGCGAGAGAAACCAAATCTAATTCCGTATTAGCCCGCAATGGCGACGTATAAAGAATTTATCATATTTCGGAGCCTTCCTTGGTTGGCCACTCTTTTTAATTTTATAGCATTTTCTGGGGCCATATCAGTAGATTTAGCGAGTTTGTCTTCCATTCAGCGTCATTGAAGGGGAGGACGAGTCTAAGCTAAGATTACATGAATAAATGGAGCACGTAAGAAAGTTGAAATATAGTTTCATACTGCTATGACAAGCCGCTGTAAAATCTACAATTGTACATGTATGTAGATATATTTCAGCTCTGATTTCATGAATCAAAATCAACTCGACCGCCGTCCACACAAGTTCGACAGAGGCGGGGTCAACAATATGGACGGGTTGAGAAAGCTTTTTGAAGTCTGTTTTCAGCTTTGAATGAAAGTGTGTTAACTTTCTAAATTTTACTTCAGTTTGTTTCTCATACGCTCTGTATGCATCTCCATTTACGTATGATGGAAACGTTAATTTCACCTTCCTCCCCCTTACGCCATGCAGCGGACAAACACCTGGTCGTTGCTGGAGACATCGGCCACCGGCTGCACGTGAACCCTCGACCCCGGGGTTATACGAGATATATTCGTCCAGCAAATTCCCTATAATCCCCAGTAGATTTGAAATAGGGTGTCGCACGTTAGGCCTACCAGCCAATCAAAAGTCTACATTCTTCTCTTGATAACATCTCGTTCTCCGGACTGGCATATGCGAATATAATTCATATTACGATGGAAATGCTCTGACAACTCGTATATTGGTAATTGATGAGCTGTGTCGCTGTGACAACTCGTACACTGGGGATTGGTGAGCTGTATCGTCGTCAGAAGAAAATGACGGCATTTAACACTAAAGACTAGTCTGTAAGGCCCGATTTCGACCCAGCATCAACTTTCCACAATGTACATATGTACTGTTGGTATTTTCCCAAATCAGTATATACCATTATACCATGTTACGGCTTCCGCATATCAATAATGAAATTACTACTATGAACAAACCCAGTAAACCCAAGTCATTTAGGCAATGTATGGGTGTAAAGCACGGCAATACCATGGAGAATAAATGCCTATTGTTACTCCACGGCTTACTAGAATATATATAAACATTCCGACTGGAATAACTATTCCCTATCAGAATAATTATTTTCTAACCGGGAATATAAAAATTGGAAAAAATATCTCAAATAGACTGAAGATATCTTCAAAAGAAACGTCGTCACCATGAAGTCATCACATTCAATTCACCATGCTCCAAAAATCGCTGTTAACAACCCACCTTCAACCACTGCTTCAGTACCATAGCCCCAAGGGTAACAAGACAATTCAATAAAGGTGGAATTAAGCTCAAAGTCGTGTAGCCCTGTAAGAGTTAAGAAGTCGAAAATGTTTGGCTGTTATCCCTTTCTATCTTGATGGAAAACCGCTAATATATGGCGAGTATTTGCAAGGCGTGCCGGATAGGACTCTGCAGAATTCGGGATTCACGGTTGAATGTCGAGATTCCTTGTTGGGTTTAACTTTACTTTAAAGTGAAATTTACAGAGATGGACCAGGAACTTCATCTGCCGTGTACATATCCCAACCTGAAGCATAATTTTACAATAGAACCTGAGAACCTCAATCAGCAGCACATAGAATTACTGAGGAATATGGAGTAACACGGATATACCATCAACTGTCATCGTCCCGAGTCTCTAGTTCGTTTAGTGATAACAGACTGATGGCAAGATTATACCTGCTGTCAGTCAATTCTCACGGAAATAAGGACCTAATGTCTCTGGCAGTACAAAAATTAATGCTAAAATATATTCTGACGATAGGTTTGTGGCATTCCGGAATGGGTGGCCTATGGTCTGTTTTACTTGCATTAGTGATACTACGGGAATGTAGGGACGTACCCACAGCTAGTGTACACATATCCCACCAGGGAGCCTACGTTTTCTACGTTTCCCCGTTATCACTGTGGAAACCAGTTTAACATGGTTAATTCGATTATCTGTCGGCGAATTCCCGCGAATATAATTAACCTTACCTGGCCGTGGACATGGACAAAATGGACAACTGAAACTCCGTGACTTTATAGTTTATGATATTGGGGTCATTTCGATGACTTTGCATGGCCCTCCAAGCAGAAGATCATGGGTAAATTCAAGATGGCGGCCACGTGGGGTACCAGAAAAGTGAGGTTTTCGTCATATTACTTTAAAATTTCTGCTTTTTCGCGATAAAACGTGGGCAAAAACTAATTTTTTTCACATCAAATTAATATTTACTAATTTATCATGCAGTTTTTGCGGAGAAATTGCATAAATAAAAAATTCGGAAAATCTGATCGAAAAATAGACCAAAAAATGCCGCTTTTGAAAATGACGTCACTGTGACGTCATCAAAGCGGCCATCTTGGATTTTTTTTTTATATTTTCTGGTAGAGCTTGATCCAAGGGTTTAGTGTGGTAACTTTTAACTCCCTAGCTCAAGGAGTAAGAAAATTAATTAGGGGGAGGCCATTTCGCAGACCCCCAAGGCCTGGACAGGTCCCCAAAAAGCCCAGGCCAGATAGGGTTAAGACATGCTGTCTGTGGCATTACGTCTCACAACTTGTGCCGAATTATTCCACATGTCGGTTTAGGAACCGTTGAAGAGTAGTAACTGTTCAAAATGTTCGTGGTGCTCAAACTGAACCACGATGAAAGGATGGTACTGTGATCTGAAGAAACGCTTCATTTGAAAATTTATTCTTGCTGACAGATTGACAAAACCTTTCGATGGTATAACTATAATCACTATATAAATGTGGTAAATTGCGTGGTAAAACAGCATATCCAAATGATCCATCGTCGTGGATGACCGGTGCTCGTCGAATGATATTGCGAGTGTCGGTCACAGTGTAGATTATCTCAAGAGAACTGACTAAAATGAGCGGACGATAAGTTCATCTGCGGAGGAATTATAAATCAGTTGAGGTCAATAATATGAACATTCAACAAGCGACGGTTTCATATGCAAACATCGAGGCGACATACCTTACCTAGCTATCATCCAAACAGAATTTTCGTCCATAATTCCACATCTATGCGTCGGATTCGACATTCAATATTCAATGATTTTTCGCGTCAGTATCGAAATAGCTATTTCGTATTACAGTTAGAACCAATTCCAAACAGTTTTCGGTATGTCAGCAAGATATGGTGATTTACTATACACAAAATCCTAATAACTGACCATTATTCTTCATCCAAACGAATTTCAAGTCGTTTCTAGAGTATCTCAGTCATGCTTTGATAGTGATGGTTCATTTGAATACCATGGAGATGTAAAATGCATGCATGATATTCAAACGCCCACTATTCCCGGGTAAAGCCGAATTAGACACTACGTTACGAAACGTAGCGCTAGAGATATCGCACGCTACGATCGTATTTTGAAAAAAATTGAATGGAGGCATTTGATGGTATAGCGCTGTTTGTCAAGTTTCTGCAGTAATATTCTGTAGCGTTGATTAAATCCTCGAAGTCTGCAGTGATCTAGCAAATGTTACCAGGCGAGATCTGTATACGCGTAAGCGGGCCCTTTTGGAATATTGCTATCCAGAAATGGGTAGTTAACCATGTCAAATTTGTAATAGTTTGTCGGAGAGTCGTCGCGAGAGAAAGCCCTAATCAGGTATAGGTCCAGATATTTGTTCCATCTTGGCTATCAGTGCTTTCCTTCAAATAGTCAAGTTAGGGGGAGTGGGGGGTGAATATCCTTACCAGCTTCGCAAATATAGGCATTATCCAGTGTAAGGAGATCGTCTATATAGCGTTTGGTGAATGAGAAGAATACAGGTACATGTAGGTCCAAATGTGATTTCAATTAGGGCTGTCGTTTGTTCTTTTGAACCTAGTTATCATGGATGCATATCCTTCACGCTCTCGCCTATTCGGGAATTACCCATGATGCAACCTTTCGTGAATGAAATGTAACATACATTGACATTTTAAAAATAATTTACATTTAATCATATTGTTGAGATAAGACGTACTGGTTTTCCCATATACAGGAACCATTGGAATACCTAAATGCTTTTGATATATAATGTCTCCAAATTCACATAAACATTGATAATGAGAAATTCAAATGATCAAATTTCTTTATATGCAGATTTCTCTCTCAACCACGACCATCCCATTAGCAAATTACGGTTTCGCAGCTCTTGATTTCTTGACTTATATATACGTTCTAAATTCACGGTTAGGAAAAAAGCCCCTGTTGAATTGATGGTAATAGTTTCGCACTTACAGATCCCCAAAAAACATATTCACCCTTAATTAACTTTATATTTCAGTAAATATCTTCTGTCAAATATAATGAATGCTATTTATTTTTCAGCGATCCCAATGTCGGCGAGGACGCAGGTTTACAGAGTGAGTGGCCAAGGTATACAGTGAAATCGCAACAATACGTCAGGTTCAGTACAAACTTCACGAAGGAAAAACCTATTGGAGAAAATTTATTTCTGCCAAGAGACATGTTCTGGTCGCAATACCTTCCGAAGATGAAAGCTACAATTTCCTCTTCAACGTGTAGTTGTAGTAGCTGCAGTACAGGGACAACTGTGGCATCTGGGACGTTAACAAACAGATGTTCTTTGATCGTTATCATGAACTTCATCGTTTTATGTTTATTCTTCTTTCGTCCTCGGCGAAATTAACTGAATCCTTCCCAATCCATCCAAGTGAATCTTCCCGCAATACCCTCTACACCATAACTGTACATCTTGGGGGTACTAACAAGCGCCTGATAGTGGCAAGCCTTGGTGTCTCACAGGCGCATTTTATATCGGTAATCAGTAGCTTATTTATTTTCGTTTAAGTAGTTAAATTCTACAATTATATACTGTCTGTTGGCAAATTTGGAACGCAAAATAAGTGCATTCCGGATATCTGAGGTATAAACAGTAATGGACGTCATAAATTGGATATAGCAAGAGAACCTCCATGATCAATTATAGTGTAGTTATTAACGTGTGTAAGTGTTGTAATAGCAAAAAAAGTGATGACTGACAAGTCACATTCTTATGGAGAACAGGATGTCGGACTATTTCATAGCCATTAATTCGTGTTGCATTATTGCCTTCGTTTGCTTACCACAATAAACAGTTTGTTGCAATTAGCAACCTGTTACGTTCAGAATCCGATTTTATTAAAAATGGTTTGCACTCCACATGATACTGCATTAATTTTCCAGCTGCAAGACTCCTTAATGAGGAAACAATTAAAGTGAGCAAATGTGTTTCACAGAGAGTTACAACAAGCAGTAATGTTTGACAGTATCTCATCTTTTGTACGTAAATATACCATTTTCCATTTTTATACACATTTATAATGCGTAGATAATAATCAGTCTTGTCTAGTGTATACATTCGAAGGTATTACTTACCGCAGTGGTTGATAATGGATTGTCAACATCAATTTAATTTCGGATCCTAATTCCGGATTCCGGATATTCATCGAGTAATTCTACTTATCTATTCACTCGTTGCTGGACTGCTGAGCGACTAATCACTTGCTATACGCTTGAATGTTTAGTTATATTGTGCAGTCGACATATGTTACATTGATGCATTGGTATGTACAAAGGCGTTCTTTATTTATAATTGTCCAATCATTTGAGATGTAGTTTATTCATTTGGGTTATAGATACCAGTGCTAGGTGGGTCAGCCCCGTGCGTGACTCGAACCCGCGCCCTCAAAGTTTGGCACCAATCGCCAGCAGTAAATGCAAGTGCTCTAGACCACTCGGCCACCTCAGCTTCCACAAAAGAAGAAGTTCGGAGACCGGAGTCTAGATTACGTACATTTACTACCTCTCTAATAGACTGTATAATGGTACAGCTCCTAAAGACGATATCATATATATATGCTAATGCCATTTACGGAAGCTGAGGTGGCCGAGTGGTCTAGGGCGCTTGCATTTACAGCTGGCGATTTGGTGCCAAACTCTGAGGGCGCGGGTTCGAGTCTCGCATGGGACTGACCCATTCAGCACTAGTATTTGTGCTTTATCAAGAAAGTGCCATCTTGAAAATAATTGGATATAAAGGTACACTCTTGTTTGGATTTAGCGTGGCCACCTCAAATCAAGAACATAAAGCTTACAGGCTTGATCAAATGGGCGCTATATTCTTGGATAAAAAATCTATTAGTGTAGTTATTGAAATCGCTGGTATGACCACACATGAGTATCCCTGTCTTGAGTCGGACGCATTCAGTAAAAGGAGAAATCACACTACTTCCACTACGGCGTAATTGAGTTATGATAGTGTTTGTAGTGTTAGAGATGACATGATTCATCTCTCCGTAATTATTCATTGTCTGGAGAAATTCCATATGGCAGATTCGTGAAAGTCATTGCAACATAGTGGAAATGTCGTTTCACAGAGTGGTGAATCTGCATTAACGTGCTCACAAATGTTTCGATTTTGAATTTTACCGATGCTTTGAAAAGTAGCGGAAAAATATAGAAGATCTGAAACTTATCATGCTTATATGCTGATAGCTTTGTAACCCCGCGAACAAATCATTCCTCATGTGGAGTTTGACATGTGTATGCAGGAATCACATATCAGTAACGTTCACACCACGACTGTATCCACGATTCAGGCAGCATCTTCTTTGAAAATATATGTTTGATCATGCTAAAAGATAGTCTTTTTTGTATGTATCGGAGAAACAATTGTGGGCGAAATCTTCAGAGAAACTCCGGTGTGACATGTTGGAGAAAACATCATGTGTACACCAGATGATACCATAGCATCGTAACGGTATATTTTTCATGTGGCAGAGCTATCAGACGCTACAGTCTAGTCGTGCTCTCCGCTACGATACGTTTCGGTTGTGCACATGGTGTGTTGCACCATCGAAGAAAGGATATGTGACGTTAACATGGGAAATATTCCTTTGTGTGTGACGGTATTATTCCTCAGCCCGTATGGGCTAGGGAATATTGTTATGGGCATTTACGTTTGTCAGTCCGTTTGTCTGTCTGTCTGTTAACTTTTTTGTTCTCGCCATATCTTAAAAACTAATGCAAGGAAGATCACGAAACTTTGCATGTTTTGGATCTATGTGTTTGTTTTATTATTTTTAATCAATTTATTTGTTCACATTTAACATAGCATACTTGTGTATGACATCTATTCATGCCATGGCCCGCTTCAGAATGAAATGGAGGCTCTTTACTTTTCACATGGCATATGACATCTATCCATATTCCGAGGCGCGCTTCAGAATAAAAACGATGCTCCTTATAGAGTTTTCTTCTCACCCAGTCAAAGACTGTCAAACAACTTCGCTTGGCACGATGGATTCACGTACATCTGTCTTTTGGCTTGACAGAATCTGCGGATTTCATGCAGTGATTAACTGATATACCGTACTATACCAGCTTGTGTTGGGTGTGAACGAGGACCATATTTCCGATTATACTG
Organism: Hanleya hanleyi; assembly: GCA_036873755.1. Taxonomy (NCBI): domain Eukaryota; kingdom Metazoa; phylum Mollusca; class Polyplacophora; order Lepidopleurida; family Hanleyidae; genus Hanleya; species Hanleya hanleyi. The sequence goes on along the minus strand of JAVTVY010010661.1, from coordinate 9,129 downwards.
CCATGTGACGATGTCTGAATCATATCAATAATACAAATTATTACACACAAGGGGCGCAACAAAAACTCTGCTATGCCAAATGATGCATGTATGGTTGCCAAAGAAAGTCGGATTGTTGTAGTGTATTAATTAAATAGCCTTCTTCAGTCTCTGCTGTCTGGAACTCAAGAGTGTTCTTAAAGTTAAGTTTAAGGCAAGTTTGCGTTATCATGAGTATCTCCTTTTTTATTTACATTGTATCAAGATCGACTCGGTAACTTGAAGTATACCACTGTTATTCTAATGCCATTTTCATTACGGATTTGTAATCTTATTACTTCCATTACAATTGCGTGTCAAGTTAACTATTTAAAAAAGTTTTACATAAGGGTATTGTCAGTCCCGTGTATGTGCGTCTGTCCATCATTATCTGATAAGCATCGACAAACTTGGAACATTTAATACTGCTGGGGCTGAGGAGTTAGTGCTTCCTCATGATTTTTTTTTTTTTCTTTTTCTCGAACCAAAACTTGCACAATCATGTTTTCCTAGAAATAAACATACTGGAATATCAGCCTGGATAAAATTACGATCATCAGTTCAATTGTATAAATAGGACTTTATGATCGATCGAAATTTGCTAATTGCATATTTTGGTATTTTTAGGAATTTATTGAGCGGACTTCCTCTTCTCGCAAAAGTATGATACCTGAAACCAAAATTTTATTTTCACACAATATATTAGGAGATTTGATCATTGGCGAGAACTAAATTTGGTTTTGGTTTGAGGCGTTAAATATTTGTGTTAAAAGGGAAAATCCGCCTATAAATACCTCATAAAAACCAAAATAAGCAAGGGAGCACCTTTTGTCGTAATTTTTCCCATGATGGTATTTTAAGAAAATATGATTTTGCAGGGTTTGGGTTGTATCAAATAAACGTCCACTTCATTTTCGTCAAAGTAAGAAGATTTTCTTATTTTGACGTCGCATATCCCTTGGTGTGTGGTTTTCCATTCTGTAACTGAAATATCACCCAGATAGTTATAACCCATTGTAAAAACTAAACTCTGATTGTGACTGTTTATATGAGCACCGTGAGTATCTTGAAGTAAACTGTTCCTCGATATACCTCGGTTTCAACGTTGGCTCAGTGTCAAGATAACGCTGAAAAAGCAAAGTTGTAAGGATGATATTCATCCCACCTCGTGAAGACGAAAGAAGCCACATAGTAGTACATATATATTTTAGTATAGAAACAGTCATGTCATGAAGATAAAGTTTGGCGTGACGTCATAAAGATTGCAGGGATGTCATGAAATAACATCAAATCACGAGCTACTTAGAAACAAGGCATTATTTATGGATTTCTACGTTGTGTGCAGGCAACTTGTCTGCTGTGAATAAAAAGAAATAAATTATGACACATAATATATAAGAACAATATATTCGGACGAATATGGATTCTAATATATCAGATAAAATTCGACGGCACTATCTAGTGCCTCGCTGGATTTGCAAATGTCTTGACACTTGCGAAAACAGAGGATTTCGTTTATTATGTCAGTTCTTACAGCGCAGTTTTCGATAAATTATATATATTTGAATATAGTAACATCATATTCATGGGAACGATTTACGGTGTAGGTAATTAGAATATATATGTATAGTGACGAAGTTACTCTTGAAACTTATTAATTAAATACTATGCACTCTCTTACCAAATTCCTGCCCATTGGAGTCTACATTCAATAATCTCCACTACAACCGCGCGAAACGTACGACGGTAGAGGCCTTGACATCACTTTGTTAAATCAATGGACATATTCTCCACATTGTCGTTGAACTATTTGTCAACTGGTGTGTGCATTAACAATATTATCATATGCATGTATCCAGTCCCATACAAAGAAGTCACATTAGAGAAAGATCATATGTTCCTAGATATAACCGAACGTTATTTGTTCACTGTATGATGTAGCATACACAGCCTGTACATCAGAATTATATCCATATGTATGTATAATAAAACGTTACCTTCCTCCTTAAATCTTCTTGTGATTGTTTTAGAGCCCATAATTCGTGTACATTCAGACATACCTGCCAAAAATGTTATTCGTTCCCGATGCTCTAATTTTTATTTCAAGTAAATCTCGGATGCAGGACACACTAATGGCCAGGTTTTCTTATGGTGTATGAGAAGTTATGACCCTCCTTAAACCTCTGGTTCCAGGAAGGATCATTATCTCATTCGTGCAGAGAGAACAACTATTGTATTATCCGCAATCCGGTTTTTCTATTGTGAAATAATGATGGCAATTTGCGGTCGCTCGCTCATTCCTCCGTTCGGTGTGCGAATTTTCCAGCTTGTGTTTTGGCCAATGAAGATGTTACGATTTCGTTTGAGGTATGGTAGAATTATATATTCGATAGAAATATGTTCTTTTCTGTCAGTTACACTGACCACTGTTCTGTCATACTAGAAACATTGGAGCTCTAATATGCCGTCGCGAACAACACAGCACCGATGGTTGATATTCACGGTCGTTAGCATTGTCGATAGTTGAAAGACCTTGCTACTATGACACAATTAGCGTCAAAACAAAATTAAAAGCTAGTGTTTGCAATAGAGAGGAGAGACAGTATGGGTTCCATCGTTAAATGTGCATCAGCGGCAAGTATTATTTTACCCACTGGTACACGTTATGCTGTTGATAAATGTATTTATCCTATTGTCTGCTTGAATAGTACAACTAACGTCCTCATATTGAGTGAACCTCTCACAGGATTTAAATTCTGTCAGACGACAACTGATAATATTTAGAAAAATTCGTTCATACCCAGGCTTTATTACGGTTCTTGCAACAGTGTGAACTTTCAACATTAGCATATTACATTTAGATTGACAAAGGATTTCGACTGTTATTTTTCCGTGGTAGTAAAGAACAGTAGCCGTTGTCTTTTGATCGGCGATGCTTATTCCCACACAGGTCATGTTCGTGTCCACTGCAGGAATACGAACAAGTGCCGAGCAAAGTCTTTGCTGCCTTGAAATCAACATTCGACCACGTGTCTGGAAGTCAACGGCTAAAGTTGAAAGCCCAGGCTCAAATAAGAACCGCAATACTGCGAATGTTACATGCAATACCGGTAACGGTAGACAAAAAAACGGTTGATCTTCCACACCAAAATGTCCAGGCACATAATAATTTTCCATTATTTAATAACCAATTAGTAAAGCTACCTAAATAGATCATGGAAAATGGCAAAACGGATAATCCTATCCATGTACAGTTTAAAACGCTTTAACCGTTCTCTTCTTTTTTTATCCTGAGTATAATCCTAACCATAAACAGTTTAAAACACTTGAATCTTTATCTTTTTTATCCGGAGTATAGAAACAAATTATCACTGCGCATTATTTACCGGCTTGGTCATATTCCAAATATACTATGGTATGAAATTTAACTGCATTTACTCAAAGTCTTGGAATTGAAGTCTTTCAATTGACGAAATATATTATATATGCCCTTGATATATTTCATATGGAATGAACTATCCTCGTTACATGATGAATACACAAGAAACTCCATCTGTCTTACACGCTTTCAAGGAAAGGATGGGTCGAGAAGCAGTACATATTGTAACGAATATTGGTATCCCCTGAACGTTAAATCGGGACTAAACATAAGCCCGAACCGAAGCGGAAGTCTGGAACGAAGAGTGCACGCCAACCCAGAAGTATGACGAAAATCGGGGCCTACATGATGCCACAACGCTCAACATAAATACGGGTATACGACGGATATATGACTGAATGAACTTACCGTCCAGTATCTGTGTCCATTCTTGGTCTGTGATATGAACAGAGACTACTGCATAATGGTCCCGTTGACAAAGAAACTGTGCAGACAATATACGGCGATATAATCAGCGGTAACGAAAGTGAGTTATCGTTCCTAAACTGAACAATGGTGTGAGCTGTCTTAGACTGTAGTACTCTCTGTTAAATCAAGATATTAGCAGACAGTAATAGTGTACTATTCCAGCTGTCTCCCCTTCAGTGATTGGTCATTCGACCCCGCCATTTTAAACTAAGACGAGCATTCTCATTGGATCACTATTTATAGGAGCCACCCCAGTCTTCATACACAACCACGTGACTGTCTCAGTTGACCGATGACATAGCGCGGCCTCGTTTTCGATTTCAAAATCTGGCGTCTAACTGGGAAAATGTTGTTGTTGCTGCATCAGCCGATCATTGGCCCTCCGTAGAAGGGTCCAATACTATAAGCTTTGAGTTGCCTTTGAATGGATAGTGCAGATGGCGCTGCGGGAAAGTGTGATTGTTCATACGGGCAACACGATGTCATGTGAAGGTTGGCCTGATGTGTATAAAAGTGACTGCATCGAGCGAAAACGACACTTCTGCACACAGGACTAATAGGTAAATATAATCCAGCCTACTGGTACGGTAAGACGGGTTTTGTCCAGAGACAGGGGATATACTCGGAGACCAAAGGTGTGATCGGTGGACTGTCGGGCAAGCCTTGTGCTGGGCTGGAACGGACCTCGGGATCGTATAGCAGCGGCATTGTCGGCAAAACGCGGGCTGCGTTAGGGCGACTGGTGATATTCCAAGGGTTGTGGAATCGGGCTGCTGATACAGGGGAGGTACCAGAAGACAGAGGGAAATCACGATCAACCGTACCTGCCGGATTGGAGGAAGATGTCACCCTCACAAGCCAGGTTACCTTGCACAGACACCGGAGTGTTCACGGCGGAGAGGCATAACGCTGTCTGAGAGCGTTCTCACCGTGAAACGGGTGGCAGGACACTGGTACTTACCGTGAAGGAAAGACGAACCTACCTGTAGAGTGGAAATCGTACAAGAAGAAGCAGACGTATCCACGGTGGGAAGACGAACCTACCTGTAGAGGGGATCTCTTACAAGACGAAGCAGACGTATCCACGGTGGGAAGACGAAGCGACCTAGTTAAGGGAATACGTACCAAACAGGTGAAGATACAGGTATCCACGTTGGGAAGACGAAGCAATCTCTGGGACCATACGTACCTATAAGGGGAAGACGGTCATACCGACGGTGAGAAGCCACGACACTTTCTGGGGACGATATACCCAACTTAGAGGGAGGAGAGTCGCTATATCCATAGCCTGGCTCCAACAGCTGGATGAACCGCGATCATCCTGTACATTTAACTGAATATTATTGCATATTATTTGACTCTATATCAGCCTTGGTTGTCTCTACACTCTCCTACTTTCTCGATCCAGAAAAGGTGACAGGCCGAAGTGAATCTCCAGTTGGCAAGGACTAGTGCCGGCAGGGACCGTGGCCTGACAGCTTGTACGCTACCATTTAACGTGACTAAGCTCAGCTGCGTCCCGTTCATTGACCGGCCCGGCGCACGTTACACAACACTGGTGGCACAGCTGTGGGATTTGCCGACGTCCGAGTTTCACAGGAGAGTGTAGATGGAAAGACAACTTGCCTGGGGAAGACCAGAAGCGGAATCCACACCCGACCAATCGGGCCTGACAACGAGGATCAGAGATGGAGATACAGCAGACTTGATCGATTTTGGTGAACAACAGTCTCCATCTGCAGCAGGACCACGGGTACGTTAGGAAGACGTTCCGTCATCCGATTTCTGGACTACTCCTGTAGGGCTGACCAAGAGGAAAGGACCACAAGACCAGCAGGCCGAGCCTTGTTGATCAACGACGAAACATGAGGACACACCGGACTATGGGCACCAGCCACTCCAACGGGCAATAATTCGCAACAGCCCAGGCGCCAGTAACTCGGCTCACATACGGTGAAGAAGACGACGGAAACCCGTATGGACGCGGATATTCTCTAATGGACGACGGCTGAATTATGAATGACGGACCAGACGCTTGTAATTTTTACCTGTGTATGCCTGGATTCTGCTGGTGGACAAGTTGTCCCCGAGGCCGGGCCCCTGCACACCCAACACTCATAATGGATACAACAGAAAGAAATAATTGTAAGACAGACCCGAGGAACCTTAGTGCAGGTTTCTCGGCCGAGTCTCTAATAGTTCGAAATGCACTAAGACCTTTTTCAATCCAAATGACAGATATATTTCTGACCGCAAAGCAAGGTCACGACATCAAACCTTGTAACATTGCGCTTGATGATTGTTTAGCACCGAATTCTACATGTAATAATTTCAAGATTTCTATATGTGGACACCGTGGATGTCTCACGTGTCCACTCTTTAATACTTCAGCGTCATTTAGTTCCGCGTTAACTGGTAACTCATATTCTGTAAACTCGTATGTTGATCTTATTTTTTCTACTACAAACTGTATTTATTTAGTTTCCTGTAAGAAGTGTGGTCAACAGTATGTTGGCAAGACCGTCCAAAGACTCCATCTTTGGGTGAATGGTCACACAAAATCCGTTAGGAAAAAGCAACTGCTTATTGGTAAGCACTTTTCTGGACCCGACCATGGCTGGGACAACTTCAGTATTCAGATCATAGACGTCGTCTATCCATCTACCAAGGATTCCCCCTTTGGATTTGAGAGAAAAATCCGAGAGCGGGAACTATTCTGGATGCTGGAACTTGGGTCAGTGTTTTCGTATGGTTTAAATGATAATGTCAGTGGGTTCGGCAATGTTACAAACCGCCGTTCAAATATATCCAATATTACCCAGCTATTTAAACCCCATCAACGGAGACAGCGCAGCCATGGTTGAAGAAAGTTTAATAGTGCGATGATTCACGATCATATCACTTTAAATTACTTAGTGGGTTTAACTAACACACCCAATAGTACACATAGCTGACGTACAGTTCTGTATGCGTTACCTCTGAGAGCTTTAAATCATATAGCCAGAGATATACAACAATCTGCGTCTTCAGGACATATAATACCACCCAAAATCACTAAAGTATGTCAAGATATAGCGTATTTTCGGTTGTATCGTCCAGTGAACATAATCGAAACATTCCAAGATCGGCTTTTCTTGAAACACAACTACTTAGATAAAGGACTGGACATTATTAATTTACCTCGAATCCTGAATGATCCAGAGGTACGCAACACTGTGCCAAACTATTTTAAGTTCAAAACCTCCTTGCATTTCATATAGGTATGCTAAATCTATAGCCACCAAAATATTCAATTACTCTAATGCTGTCAAAGAGTTTGACTGGAACTTATACACGTCGGGGGGCTATAGTTGTGATTGTGAATCGTCGAACTTTATCTATACACCATGCAAACATGCTGTGACTGGTGACCTTGATGTGGTGAGTGATAAGGACCTAAGATTACTCCTGATGAAGGGACCTAAATATAGAGAGCCGAGAAATATAAATCTGAAGGCCGACCAGGAGATAGTCCTGTCTGCTTTGGAACAGTACGTTATTGATTGGTCTAAGCGAGAAAAAGTTGAACCTACAGTACTCGCTGATTGGCTGGACCTCACCAAGAGCAAGATCGTTGAAACAATCCGTCATACTGACAGAAGTACCCTTCCCCAAGCAAAACAAGTACTGAGATACCCCAATTCTCAAGAAGTTCTAGCAAATCTCCAGGGTAAATTCGTCATAGTCCCAGCAGACAAAGCTCCAAATAATATAATATTCATATGTAAATGTTACTATTACCAGGTGCTGGTTGCAGAATTGAGTGTAAACATATCGTCATCAAATACGTCAACTTACTCTCAAACTGCATTTACTTTGAAAGATTTATTTAACAATCACAAAACGTTTCTCAGGAAAAGAGGTATTTGTCTTCTAACCAAACATAACGATATACCAAAAGTATACTGGACTCCCAAAATGCATAAATCACCATACAAAGCTAGATTCATAGCTGGTTCTAGAAGCTGCACCACCCAGCTTCTTTCAACCCTATTGACGAGGGCCCTTCAGGAGGTAAAAGCATTTTGGGAAAGGTATTGCGCCACTATTTCTAAAAACTCTGGCGTTGAATGTATGTGGATATGGAAAACCTCAAAATGTCTTACGGAAGAACTTGATGCTAAAGGTCACATACCGTACAGACATGTATCCACATGGGATTTCTCGACTCTCTATACTACAATCCCTCATCAGGATCTTAGTGACCGTCTAAGTTCATCAATAGTATCTGTGTTCAAGAAAACTGATCGTAGATATATTAATGTCGGAAGCCATAAAGCATTCTTTAGCTCTATTACATACAAGAGATATCATTCATGGGATGTTTCTTTGTTTATAGAGTTGCTTGAATTTCTCATTAAAAATATCTATGTGAAATTTGGCAACACAATATATCAACAGCATATAGGTATTCCAATGGGTAATAATTGTGCACCCCTATTGGCTGACCTATATCTGTTCTCTTATGAATATGACTATATGCAGGCGCTTTCAAAAACCGATTCATTCAAAGCCCGTTCCTTCTCATTCACCAAACGCTATATAGACGATCTTCTCGCTGTGGATAATTGCTATATAAATGACGCAGTGAAGGATATATATCCACCTTCACTGGATTTGAAGGAAACTGCAAATGACCCTACAGGCAACTGCGACATCGTAAACTATCCCTTTCTGGACAGTAATATTCCAGTGGGACTTGCAAATGGCGTATACATATCACGCCTAGTAGCATTTGCTAGATCCTGTGTTAAATGTGACGATTTTAATCAACGTCACAAAACATTGTTGTAGAAACTTATAAAACAGGACTACACCATCAAGCGCCTCCACTCAAAGTTTCTCAAATTTATCGCACCTGATAGCAAAATACGAGAGTAGCGTGCAAGATCTATGGCGTTACATTTCATAACTTGTGCCTAATTCCGCTTAACCCGGGGCTAGGGGCCGTATGAACCCTTGTACTTCAAGATCCTCATGGTGCTCATATGAACAGTCACAATCAAAGCGTGACTGAGATATATCATTCTTTAGATGACGACTTTACAACGAATATTATGGATTAAGAATACTGATCAGCGATACGAATTTGATATCTTTGGAACATCATGATGTCTTGCCGGCATCATTGAAAACTGTTGACCGCTTCTCTCTTGCAGGAAACAAGCCTATGTTTATGTATACTATGATTGTCTTTTTGAATTTGGTGCTAATACTGTTATATG
>JAVTVY010010660.1:0-45047 GCA_036873755.1 Hanleya hanleyi | reverse complement strand
ACCTAAATATAGAGAGCCAAGAAGAATAAATCTGAAGCCGACCAGAAGATAGTCCTGTCTGCATTGGAACAGTACGTTATTGATTGGTCTAAGCGAAAAAAAGTTGAACCTACAGTACTCGCTGATTGGCTGGACCTCACCAAGAGCAAGGTCGTTGAAACAATCCGCCATATTGACGGAAGTACTCTTCCCCAAGCAAAACAAGTTCTGAGAAACCTCAATTCGCAAGAAGTTCTAGCAAATCTCCAGAGTAAATTCGTCATAGTCCCAGCAGACAAAGCTCCGAATAATATAATATTCATATGTAAATATTACTATTACTAGGTGCTGGTTAAAGAATTGAGTGTAGACATATCTTCATCAAATACGTCTACTTACTCCCAAACTGCATTTACTCTGGAAGATTTGTTTAACAATCACAAAAAGTTTCTCAGGGAAAGAGGTATTTGTCTTCCAACCAATCATAACGACATACCAAAAATATACTGGACTCCCAAAATGCATAAATCACCATACAAAGCTAGATTCATAGCTGGTTCTAGAAGCTGCACCACCAAGCTTCTTTCAACCTATTGACGAGGGCCCTTCAGGAGGTAAAAGCATTTTGGGAAAGGTATTGCGCCACTATTTCTAAGAACTCTGGCGTTGAATGTATGTGGATATTGAAAAGCTCAAAATGTCTTACGGAAGAACTTGATGCTAAAGGTCACATACCGTACAGACATGTATCCACATGGGATTTCCCGACTCTCTATACTACAAGCTCCCTCATGAGGACCTTATTGACCGTATAAGTTCATTAATAGTATCTGTGTTCATGAAAACTGATCGTAGATATATTAATGTCGGAAGCCATAAAGCATTCTTTAGCTCGACTACATACAAGAGATATCATTCATGGGATGTTTCTTTGTTTATAGAGTTGCTTGAATTTCTCATTAAAAATGTCTATGCAGAATTTGGCAACACAATATATCAGCAGCATATAGGTATTCCAATGGGTACTAATTGTGCCCCTGTTGGCTGACCTGTATCTGTTCTCTTATGAATATGACTATATGCAGGCGCTTTCAAAAACCGATCCATTCAGCCCGTTCCTTCTCATTCACCAAACGCTATATAGACGATCTTCTCGCTGTGGATAATCGCTATATAAATGACGCAGTGAAGGATATATCCACCTTCACTGGATTTGAAGGAAACTACAGATAGCCCTACAGGCACATCATATTTAGATCTATATCTCTATAAAAATGAGGCGGGCATTCTCTCTCGTCGACTTTATGACAAAAGAGATGATTACAATTTCGACATCGTAAACTATCCCTTTCTGGATATTAATATTCCAGTGGGACCTGCATATGGCGTATACATATCTCGCTTAGTAGCATTTGCTAGATCCTGTGTTAAATGTGATGATTTTAATCAACGTCACAAAACATTGTTGCAGAAACTTATAAAACAGGGCTATTCCACCAAGCGCCTCCACTCTAAGTTTCTCAAATTTGGCGATACATATCGCATGCTGATAGCAAAGCCATGCGAACGCGTAGCGTGCAAGATCTATGGGGCTACGTTTCGTAACATGTGTCTAATTCCGCTTAACCCGGGGCTAGGGGCCGTATGAGCCCATGTACTTCAAGATCCTCATGGTACTCATATGAACAGTCACAATCAAAGCGTGGCTGAGGTACATCATTTTTAGATGACGACTCTATAACGAATATTATGGATTAAGAATACTGATCAGCGATACGGATTTGATATTTTGGTACATCATGATGTCTTGCCGGCATCATTGAAAATTGTTGACCGCTTCTCTCTTGCAGGAAACAAGCCTATGTTTATGTATACTTTTGTCTTTTTGAATTTGGTGCTAATACTGTTATATGGAAATGGAATAGGTCTTTGGATTATGGACGCGGATATTCTCTAATGGACGACGGCTGGATTATGAATGACGGACTAGACGCTTGTAATTGCCTCATTAAAAAAAATGTGTTGTCAAAATATAAGAATTTTTTTATATTCTCTTGTTTCAAGTTGTACTTCAACTTCTTGCAAGGCAAATGTAACCATATACCTTGATAACACGGACGTTTTTCGGAAAAATATAGTTTCATCTTTAAATTGCCCATAATTCTTACTTTTTATCTCCTACTTTTTTAGAGAAAATCTATTTTTATCTCTCTCTATCATGTCTATATGGTATCGGTACAAATGAAAATTAGTACAATTGTACCAATATAAAAATGTCCACCGATTGCCCGTAATTGGTATACGAAAAAGAGAAAATTGTATACGAAAATTTTCACCATATTGCATCTTGTTAGACAAGTCTGAGCATCGTCTTTGAAACTACGTAGATAATGATATGTATATAGTTCGTTTCAATCTAGTTTCTGACAGTATATATAGCATATGGAGTTGTCAAAACTGCAGATACCAGCTATACATGGAGTTAAATATATTTTGAACCTTTCACTTGTCTCATTGTCCTCAAATTCGTCTTATAATTTATTTCTTGGTGCTACAAAGTTTTATATTTTTAAATAATGCGGTTCTTGTATTTAACGCGTCACGAATCACGAGCCTGGATTTGAAATAAATGAGACGTACTTGAAGGGTATAAAATTATAAAATGCTATATGATACATTCAGAACAATGAATTGGAAAATGTAGACGTTATTGGAAACAGATAATGTACAACCTTGTAAACTTTAAATGGAGAAAACAGGAGAAACGCTCAGAAGGCCGCGAAAACCTGCCAAACTACAGGAGTATACCTGTACACAACGCAGTGGGATACCGCCAGCTACCGGTATAATATAGGAGAATTTACACCGATTGGCGCTGAGTACTTCGTTACAGCCTTTCTGCATATAGCTAATTTGTAACAATCTTTTTTTTACCAACCCGGATAGTGTGTGCCCCCGCTCCAGTCCTTTTGCATAGCAAAGTTTGGGGTGGGGCAGGGAGACAGTTGAGCCTGCGAGATGCTCCATAAAAGTGTTTCCCCATCCCCGTCTGTGATACGGGACAGTTCGTACAGGGAAACATCTGCGTACTTACAAAAAATATGCAGCGTGGCTATTTTTATTCTTTCTGGTGTTAGGAAATTATTTCTGCATGTTGTCCTCATATACCTGTGTGCCGTCGCCATGGAAACAGCTGTATAAATAATCCCATACACAGCTCCATGGTTTTTACATGAACAAGCGCAATACGCGTGGTCGACATTCGTTCGTGGTTGACATACAGTATTCTGTGGAAAACGAATTGGAAATTGATTTGGATGAATGGACAACATCTCGTCTGCGAAAGACAGGCTTGTGTTTATATTTTATTGTATGCTTGCATGAAATTTGGTATTGATTAGGATTTGTTTGTAATAACCTTAGGTTATGTATGTGAGAATTATTTATGGATGACGGCGGGCTACTGAATGTGGACTGCATTTATCTCGCATCGAAGTACATTAAAGTAATACATATTACTAACAAAACACTGAGTGACACAACTGACCAATGAATTACATATTGTGCGATCTTAGAAAACATTGCTAGGATGAGCACATTTATTGCAAACAACCCATCAGACGAGGAATGTCATTGTGATGTGGGCAAGATAGTAGTTGATCATTATTTTGCATGTGTTATCACTCCATAGCATAGATCAAATGCAAATCATACGGATCTAATAAGCCTTGACGTGTAGTCCAAGAATCCATGATCTTGACTGGCAACCACCAGAGACCAATATATTTCGTATAAAAGGGTGTTTATATTTCTGTTCCAATCAGTGAAAGTTTCCCTAATTCTCTCAAATGGGAATTTGACGTCTCTGAGTTTCTTGAGCCTCTTCGTATAATCCCACAAATGGTATGTCACGCTTATTGTCATAAATCTCTCTCGTCAATTGTGTGGAATGTTTTGACGTCAATTTACATACATATATTTGTCAATGTCAAACTTTCCAACAACACAATTTATCATTTAAGCTCATAGGGCGCGAGAGAGACGGAGAATTAAATTTACCTTCGCACATAGGGCGACTGTTTCACGTGAGAGATAACCCACAAGTATGATGGGAACATTGAACGGCATAATCTGACAGCTCATATGATCCATTATAACGTGCTATCGTCTGAACCATCAAATATAAAGTTACAATGGCTGACTTCTCTTATTTCTCATCATTGACAGCGTTTTTTGGCTCACAAAATTCATGTTAATTTTTAAATCACGAAATATTATTTCGTAATCATTTATCGGCTATGCAAAATGGCGGGGAATATGAGTCAGATGGACGAATAATTTTTTAGGTATCTCATCGCAGTTTAGAAATGTATTTCCCCTCGAAGCACACATTTTTTCATGAAATATGCTGGACAATGACAGGATGCTTCAAGATGGGACTATGGAAAGAAACATTCTGTTGACGAATAACGAGCAATAGTATAAATTCTCAAATACTGGTAATTAGTACAGCATATTTACAACGTAATTTTTCCGTCTTCTAGATTTAGTTGAAGACTCGATTTAGGAGATGAAGAACAAGAGTAGATGGAATCCTCTTGAATACTGACGTTTCACTTTTTTCTGTTACACCACAGCGCACAAACCTGTACAATAAGCATATTATAAAAGAAAATGTAAAAAAAAAATCGATATCAATTGTATTCAGTATCTATGACGTCACTGTGACGTCATCACAACACACATAGGAATTTTGCATTTTAAAATAGAGTAGGTGTCATATATATATGGAATGCTTCACGTCTGTACTCTCAAGGGTATCAACGATTTTCAGGAGGTATGTCATGACCACCTCCAGTCAGGCTATCATTCAGCCAATGTCACACATCATATACATTTTATCAACAACTTCGAGCAAAGTTACTTTAAAATTTTATTATGTATCATTGCTCCCAAAACGAAACCCATAAATGTGAATTCGCAGAATATATGGGCGCCTGCAGATGTTGGCTGGTTGATCATGTTATCACACCCAGAAGTGAGGACAACAGACCAAAACATGATGTCCTGATGTTCACAGTAACTTTACGACATGTTGTACCTTTTTGTACGATGAGATGATTAAACTCGAAAACTAAGCCTCTCTTTAGGGTTCTGCCGCTCGTCTATTTTACACCGGAATGATACGGAACAATCAATAATAACGAGTGGAGGTTCTCAGTCATCCAGGTATTAACAATAGCAAATCGAAAAAACTGGTTCTCTGGATTTCGAATATTAATATACTGACGTTGCGACGCTCACCAGAACGTCTTCAATAGAGTGAGAAATTTCATTAAATATATGAATCAGCTTGGAAGGTGAGCACATTTAAGTAGATACAGGGTTCAAACCGAATGGGAAAAGACAATTAGGCAACACCTTTGACGATATGTCAAAGGTGATAAGGGTTCACTTGGAACACAAAAGTGCAAGCACTGATCGCAGTTACTGGTCTTAAATACACATGCTGGCTCCGTCTCAGCAGGCACTATTGGAAAAAAGCACAGGTCAGGACGCCGGCACAAATAACTGTCTATAGAAATAAACCTTACATAGCGGTAGTAATTGTCAGTAGATCGGATAGGAACAGTTAATTACACTGTGATCAGTGCTTGCACTGTTTTGTTCCAAGTGAACCCTTATCACCTTTGGTATATCGTCAAATGTGTTGCCTAATTGTTTTTTTCCCATTCGGTTTGAACCCTGTATCTACTTAAATGTGCTCACCTTCCAAGCTGATTTCATATATTTAATGAAATTTCTCACTCTGCTGATCGAAGACGTTCTGGTGAGCGTAGCAACGTCAGTATATTAAAATTCGAAATCCAGAGAACCAGTTTCTTCGATTTGTTAATCAATAATTACGTCAAAAATGCACCAACCTATTTCTCCACTCATTAGTCTTGGCAAACACGATCGAATGCATCAGTATACGTGTATGAATCCGTTCATACTCAAATACACTTGTTTATTGATTTTTTTAAACTTGCACAAACATATCTGAATAGATATGCTACATGTTATTTTATGTAATATTACTTTATTTCATGACATAAATAGGAGTTTTATACTAAGCAGGCAAAATATGCTGAATATCATCATAGCAAAAATATGATTAGGTCAACCGAAACGATACTTCGGAGTATTCAGCAAATATCATCCCTGTTATAGAAATATTGGACTGATTGTGGTTAACGTAATTAAACTTTTGTTAGAATTAAAATCAATAATGTAAAACGATAAAAATTGACAAATTAAGCTGTTTTTCCGGTTTATTATAAGACAATAATATATGTAACTTATTGGTTCGTATAAGTTTGAGCGATTTCTGCTTTAAAGTATTTGTTCAACAAGCACGTTTACCCACAGAGGGACGAATTCGTTGTCGTTGACAAATGAAACAAATACGATGGCCGCTGAACAGATATTGCAACATAGTTATCAGTTGAATATTAACAGCAGGTGCAAGAAGAAAAATATGAAATCCGTAACATGGTATTCAAATATCAGTGGATGTTTATTTTGATCTCGAAATGTTGTAAATTATAAGCCAAAGACTCTAGTCTTGGGCCATACTCGATCTCCGGATCTCCCTGAACAGAACTGTGAATTCATAGACTGAGGCAAATCCACTTCGATGCTGATATTTTGTTTTGTGACTTACTTTATTTCCCGAGAATGTTATAATCAGACCCCGTGTACCGAGTATAGTTCATATTCATACATCAAGTCCATTATTACGCACACCTTCGTTACTGGCCTTGATCGCACACGACACGCATCAAACAAGGCACATGACATCAGACCGGAATTAATCACTTCCAGGCCTCGAACTACATTTGTTTAGAAATTTGAGAGCAAATTTTTGTGGATTTTATGAGCTGTGAATTTAGCATTTCTGATACATCTGATATTTCAAATGGCAGATGGGGCTTCAAACTGTACTACTTGATGTTGGTATGGGCCTCTTTGGGGAAAGCATGGTGGGTGAAGACATGATCAGTGAGGGATGAGAAGGCTCCCTGTTCACAAATTGAATTACACGGGACATTACATTCAATGGCGGGAATTTTGAAATTTCCATGATTAACTTGTGTCGAGACTAGTTAATGTCCCACAAGGTGAATATAATCATGCCAAGTGGATTTATGCATCGACAGTCTTCTGGATTATTGGTGATTTTTTATGCTAATAATAAAAAATTATTAGTGGTCTGATGCCTGTCACAACAGATTTTCACATTTGTAACTGTGGTTATAGTTTTGAATTGATCAGCCCAATTATCTCCAGGCTGACTCATGAACAACGTACAAATATTGGGGTTATTTCAAATTTATGTTATTAAATTTATCAGTTAAATTAAATATTTTTTATTTAATTTTAATTAATTTTTCTTTTATTAAATTTTTTTTTGGTCAAATGTGTGTAAAATAAACATAACACAGATGGGTAATATCTCTTGTATTGTCGCAACAAAATGGAGACGTTTTGGAGCAAATATAGACAATGCCAAATTTAACGGGGTCCACTTAACACAGCTGCTAGTTATGCGCAAATTAGCTTCCACGATGCAATAAATTACAACTGAAAGGGACGAAATTCACACAGATACGATCGCATGCTCTTTTTTCAAAATCTAGACCTCATTTCAAATCTGGATTGCTCACATCATGCTTCAATCATTGATGAATATATCCACTTCATATCAGTCTGGAACCACATGAAATTCTTCATAATCATAATCATACCTGTAAAAACGTTGTTTGTTCCACAGACAAAGAATATCCAAAATGCCTTTTGCATTTGTAACTTTATTGAGACAAATAAAATCTGATAACTGAGTCGTTAATTAATCTTACGGTTGATGGTTTTACATTATCGTCAGTCGCAGTTGCATCATAGCACATACTTTAATTTCTTTAAATAAACTTGGACAATTTCTTTAATAGTCAGATTGGAGATTTTGTGTGTGTAGCAAGGAACATGAATTACAGGCACCAACTATTAGCAAGTCCCCCTCCACACACCAAATAGTTTCTCTGGCATTTCGCGCCGTGTAACTCAGAGGTATGGCCTCCAAAACAGGCCTTGATTTCTGTAATTTGCCACTGTAATGTTTCACCAAAGAGTTATCAGTTTAAGTGAGTCAACTTCCATCTGTCTTCACCTTTCACGACTGTTAATGTAGCAGAGATCAGCAAATGACCATCAGATATGTTGTCATTGGATTTCATTCCGTTTTTGTTCTATGTTCTGTTTTGACAAGTGTTGTCTGTTTGCAAACATTGCATTCGTGGACTTAAAATCAGACACATCCTATATTCCATAATGTTATTTATGAGTTTCTCGGTAATAATAACTATTTACAAGTAATATGTGCATCTTTCTAATTACTGCCAACAAGATGCTGATCAGATGTAGATTCCTCCAATTGAACTAACATATATTCTCTATATGGGAGTTGTGTATATCATAAACCCACTGTGCTATATTTTTGGGTGTTTTGTGTACACATTTGTGTGTATTGCTGTCACATATTATAGGATTAAACATGTCTTTGATCTTTGTATCAACGTCAAATTTTAATTACATTTGATAGATTACTGGGATGACCCACTGATCACATGAGGAAATTACCCACTGTAATGAAGGAAGTTTTTACCAAATGTAGTACATTGTAGCTTGTAAACAAATTATGTTTGTCAGATTTTGACTTTCTTCATTTTTGAGTTTCATACAAAATGAATTATATTTATAAGAAATAACTTAAAATAATGTTTAACATATCTAGCGAATGCTTTACTCTTCTTGTTATAGGCAGAAGGATTGCCTACTTGGTGTTTTTACCAGTTGGAAGAATAATTAAAGGTTAGTGAGGCATTGTACTTTATACTTGTACCTCAGTTTTAATTCATATGGGGCGAAATGAGGGAAAATTATAAAGGAGGTACCCTTGGTATATGGGCTGTAAAATCTTTATCTATGCTTGGTTTTATCTGTGCCTTCTCAGGATAGTTTGGGAACGGGTATTGTTTGTTCAAATGAGAACATTCTTTATTTCAACAATGGTTCCATGACTGACAGGCATCAGCCCCGAGTTAATCACCTCGAACTACATTGTTAAGAAATTTGAGGGCAGATCTTTGTTGATTTTATGATCTGTGATTTTTCAGCATTTCTGATACATCTGATATTTCAAATTGCAGATAAAGCCTCAAACATTACTTCCTGGGGGTGAGAATGCTCTTCTGTCAAAACTTTTATAGTTAATGTCCCACAAGGTGAATATTGTCCTGTCAAGTGGATTAATGCATCGAGAGTCTTCAGAATTTTTGATGATTATTATGCTAATACATAAGTGACAAAATTATTAGTGCTTTGATGTCATATAGATCTAAAAAATTAGGCTTATTCAGAAAAGGTGTTATCTCCCTTGTACCAGTAGAGTCACAGCGGTAGTGTGAACTACCTATATGTACCAGAGGCCCTCGCCATTAGTTAAAGTTATTAACTATTCAATTATTTTAGAATATTAAATTTTAAATGTAAACCAGAATGATCGATTATATCTAAAACAAACTGTGGACAGATATTCACCGTCATTAAATAGTAATTGGAACTAATTTGAATGTTTTGTAAGAGAACCCTATTGATTGGTTTGCTCTCTCTTGGACGTTACCAGAGAGAAATCGTATGTATTCGTTGGTTCTGATTGGTTATTTGAAGAATTGTACACCTCCAATGCTGTGGAGAAAGGTGGCATGAGCGATCAAGGCAAGTAACCGAGCTATGGGTAGCTTGATTACACAATTACTTGATGTATGAAGATGGTATATTGGGGTTGTGATGGTTTATTCATAACACTTGTAGCTTAGTCCGTTTCCGCTTCGTGAACACATGCAGTTCTGATATACAACCTCGTTAATAATGTGAGGAAATCCTTCTGAGTCGACATCAACACACCAGGTATGGGTACCATTCTCGGCTGTGCAAACTGGAATGTAACAAAGATAACCCAGACGTGAGTTTCGTGAAGTTAATAGGAGCGCTAACTAAAATGTGCCCATACATATGTAATAGTGAATCCAAGGATTAGAAGGAATCCCATACAGTCTCTATCATATAATGGCAATTCGACGCTCAGAACACCGTCTGAATATGGATGGACGAGTCTTGGGCACGTGGGCAGGGACAAGATAGGTGTACAATAAACATGGGTTGTTGAACAGTCCAATGTCTAATAATGATCAATTATTGTCTGTTCCAGAAGAAACACTGCCAAAAATACCCTACTTATTTAAGATAATGCCCTAAAATTTTCTTGAAATAAGATAATTTTTACTCAAAATAAGTCAAATTTTAAGAAAAATCTTAAGATTTTTTTTTCTTGTTGAAGTAAAAGTTGGAATGGGGTAAGTATATTTTACTTAAACAAGAAAAAATTAAGACTTTTTCTTAAAACAAGATTTTTTTAAGAAAAAGTCTTAAATTTTTCTTGTTTAAGTAAAATATACTTACCCCACTCCAACTTTTACTTCAACAAGAAAAAAAAAATCCTAAAATTTAACTTATTTTGAGTAAAAATTATCTTATTTCAAGAAAATTTTAGTGCATTATCTTAAATAAGTAGGGTATTTTTGGCAGTGAACTATCTCCCTGTTGTGCACTTTGGTGACTATCTCACCCACAGGGCAGCATAATAGTCGGTTTCCCAGGTAGGAAACCAGAATTGTTTTAGTACATGTATACTGCATATCTTCAATGTTGGGTTACGTATACAGTCCAGTAAAGTACGAATTTGAGTAACGTTATTATTTTTAATAACGAGACAACAGATCGATACTATAAACAATAACGATACACAATTTTGAATATCGTGACGGTTTCCAGTAACACAAAAATCAGCTACTAAAACAGTAACACAGATTTGAAATTGATCTTAGAAGTTACTAAAAGAAGTAACGAAGAAAAATTCGAATGCAGGATTTAGCTTCCTTAGCTGAAATAACCATGACGTGTTTTGAGCTACCTTTTCGCTCCCAAACTACTGGCTTTTATGATATTTGGTATGCACCATACAAAATATCATTTCTTCACCATAAAGCCAGGTGCGCACATTGCAACACGGAGAGAGAAGGTTGGTCATCACAGAGACAATCCAGTCACTAGAGCATCGGCGCGATAAGCCGGGATCGTGGGATCGAATCCCGCTGACGACCAATTTATCCTTTCTCTCTCAAAAATCATTTCAAATGTATATATGCTCAGCAGCAGGCTATACACCATGCATACCAAGTTCATTTCTTGATCATAAAGCCAATTGCGCACATTGCAACACCGAGAGGGAAATTTGGTCATCACAGGGACAATCCACGGGTGGAATACATGTAGGCCGTCATAGCTCAGTAGGCAGAGCATCGGCGCGTTAGGCCGGGGTCGTGGGTTCGAATTCCTCTGACGAACAATTTATTCTTTCTCTCTCAAAAATCATTTCATATGTATATATATGCTCAGTGGCGGGCCATACCAAATATCATTTTTTCCATTGATGTAGCAAGACAGAAATGCTGCTTCACTCATATACATCATCAGGCAAATAGTTTTATCCCCGCATTTTATGAGGTTGTACGGTATAGATGTGCCTATGCGATCAAGGAAGGATCTGGTATGTTTACATGGGTAAACGGCCCCAGAACCGGTGCGGTAAAAGTGACTAAAATAAAATATTGCATATACGAGAAATTGTTCAGTTGGCATGAAGTACAATATTATATTGTATATTCTGAAAATTTCTCGAATAACAGGGCCGTAAAGTAGTGCATTCGTGCAAAATCACCAATTTTGCAAAAACCACTTCATATTTCTTTCTATAAACATATGAAGATAAACGATAACCAGAACCAGCTTGATACAGCGTTCTCGCTGTTCCAATATGTAGTAGTAGTCCAAATCTGTTTCTCATTATCGTTTATCTTCATGTGTTTACAGAGAACAATGTGAATTGTTTTCACCTCAGAATCAACTATTTTGCACGAATGCACTAATTCACAACCCTGTTAATCGAGAACGATGTGACTCAGTGCCTTGAAATATTTCTGAGTATACAATATAACATTGCACTTCATGCCAATTGAACAATTTCTTGTAGTGGAAGTATTTTATTTTGGTACTCTGTATTACACCTGCCCTGGGGCCATTTACCCACCTAAAGCTACAAGGTCCTTTAGGTGTTATACGGATTATCCACATCTACATTATAAACTGCTGTAATAAAATCATTCCCATCTAACGGATCAGCATTATATATATATCGTGGTTTGTGTGAGATTCCATGACAGTCGGTGGTAACACTGGCGAATAAGAAACAGATATGATGGGCTACAAACTTTCAGGTCTCGTGTTATGATTTCGGTAATATACAGATATGTTCTCAGGGGATGGCATGCTACATGTATGTATAGGATCAAGTTCACAATTCTGTCATATGATCTCATATGTTATGCTAATAATCTGAGTCACTGGTTATCTTGTCAGGCCGATTATTCAACTTAGAACTAATTGGAATGTCAGAAATTGTCTGCCCCAGACGCAAAGAAGTGGCGAAAGGCTGGAATGTGATGAAATTCAGCTCCTGTATCATCTATTTTACTATCGTGTTATAAAAGTTCATTTTATACTACAAGTCTTGTCGCAAGACGCCACAGTAGAAGGATAGAACAGTGTTAGTATATTTGACGATCTGTCTACAATTCAAAGCTGACCGAAGAATGAAGACCAGAAGACAAATGAAAGCTACGCTGATACAAACCTTTGGATGATGCCATGACGTACTCTTGATCGAAAGCGTCAAACAAGCACTCGATGTTCTCACAGCTCTCTTCGTTCCTTGCAAACGTTCCGACGCCAAAACAAGCATCCCGAAAAAGACAATCTGACAAAACAAATATTACACATGTATGTATGTATCCAATCAATCAGTATCAAAAGCGTTGATATCCACTGATTAACTTGGCATACCACAGAAGAAGACTGACTCAGAAATATTCGCAAAAAGCATTTTGGTTCCCTATCCGTTCATCCCTATACCCTCTCTGACAACAGGTTTAATGGGTGTATATAAGATTGTTGTTCATTTCGTTTTTTTTTCTTCATTCCATTAGTAAAAACATTACTCACTCTATACTATATCTGACTGATTACCTTTCATATGATCTGTAAAACCATGGACGTTACACTGTCGGTGTACGGTCCATGGTAAACATACATGTTGTAAACTGGCATTCCTGATGTTGACATGAATAAATATATGTCGAAATACTGATCTACTAAATGCAATTCGCTACTGTTTTCGGAGTCAGCCACCTCCTGTATCAATCAGTATGGAATCGCATCAGTCCAAATTCATTTATTGCTGTGGAGCTGAGCGGCAATTATCTCTCAAAAAGTATTTCAAACGAAACGCCAGTTCCACAGAAACAAATAAGTTGTTATTCATAGAATAGCATTGTCTTACTTTAATACTATCGTCAGTTTACAAGCGAAGGCCACCAAATAAAGGGCCTTTAGATGGGTAAATGGCCCCAGGTCAGGTGCAATACAGAAGTACCAAAATAAAATACTTCCACTACGAGCAATTGTTCAGTTGGCATGAAGTACAATATTGTGTTGTATACTCATAAAAATGTCAAGGCACCGAGTCTCTTGATTCTCGAGTAATAGGGCCGTAAAGCAGTGCATTTGTGCAAAATAGTTGATTCCGAGGTGAAAACAATTCTTATTGTTCTCTGTAAACATATAAAGATAACAATAAACAGAACCAAATTTGGTCTACGACTACGTATTGGAACGGCGAGTATGCTGTATCAAGCTGGTTCTAGTTATCGTTTATCTTCATATGTTTATAGAAAATAAATACATGTATGAGGTGTTTTCGCCTCGAAATTGGCGATTTGCTCAATTGTCTTGTTTTTAACTCTAGGAAATTAATTGACGTAAAGGTTCTAAATTTCTCATTTTGAAACATTCTGAATTGTCGTCAGAACAGCCAATGCAATACACTACATATAAATGTCTTACGGGTCACAGTGCTGTGTGTTTACTTTTCGCGCGTTCATGGATAGGGGAAAATTTTACACACATTTGAAAAGGAAATTAAAAACCATTTGTGTTCAATATTTCAGCCCTCTGGACTTTTATTTGTTGAAATATCAAATTTGGAAAAAGTGTTTTCTCTCTGTTTTCCATCTGAAAAGTTCAATTCTATTGGACATTATACGCGAATAACCTGTAGTCCATGAGCTACTAGGGGTCACCTTGCACCCCACTACAGAGCGAAATGTTTTTTATGTACTTTAGGACATGTCGAATAAGAAACAACTTGTTAACAGTCGATAAACTGGGACTCACTACCCCTTTGATCAGTTTGAAATTACCCCGTGTAAACAACTACAATTTATGTGAAAATAGGGGCTAGGGTTACAAGAATAGTCTTATCTTCCATAATTATTATCCAATCTTTATAATGTTGATCACATATTATGCAGCATTGATTGCTGCATCAAATATTCACAAGATACTATTACTATTTGCTGGGTATGACGTCACACAGGGACCATACATACAACAATAGGAGTAGTAGCGAAAGCGAGCGTTTTGGGGGTGCGTGAGGGTGTTTTTGAGTGATTGAGGAACCATTCTTGGTCCGAATGCGTCGTGTGAGGTGTCAAAGTGAAGCCCTCGGTGTGTAGATCATGACTTGATGGATGTTCACGTCATCTGTGACGTCATTGGTGACGTCATCAGTAGGAGTACTAGCCAAAGGGGGCATTTTGGGGGTGTGAAGAAAGGTGTTTGGGGTAGAGATGGACCATCTGTGGTCCAAATGGATCGTGTGGGGTGTCATCTTGTAGCTCTCTGCATGAAGACGACGAATGGTATGGTTTTTGTTGGAAGTCGCATTGTGCTACGCATGCGCAGTTCGGCAGTAGTAACGAAAGATGTCATTTTGGGCGTGGGCAGTGACATGTTTGAGCAATCAAGGGACCCATGTTGGGGTATCACAGTGAAGCTTTCGTGGGGTAGAGTCAGACTGGCATGCTTTTTTGTTGAAAGTCGCGCCAATCTGCGCATGCGCAGTTGGGGTCTAGTAAGTAAAGTGTTCATTCTTGAGGTGCGGAGGTGTATATTTGAGAGATTTAGGTTCTAAATCTCATTCAAAGATGGAGTGTAGGGTGTCATCTTGAAGCACTCGTGATGTAGATCACGACTTGGGGGATTTCCATGTCATCTGTGACCGCATTGGTGACGTCATCAGTATGAGTGGTAGCGAAAGCGGCCATTTGGGGGGGTGCGTAGGGGTGTGTTTGAGAGACTGAGGAACAACTCCTGGTCCGAATGGGACGTGTGGGGTATCATATTGAAGCATTCGTGTGACAGCGTCCGACTGGTCCAGTGTGTCGTGGAATATGAAGATATGACGTGCATGCGCAGACAGGAAATAGTGGAAAAGGGGCACTGGAATGGAATTTTAGGCTCGAGGTGGACCATCCGTGGTCCGAATGGGTTATGTGGGGAATCGCAGTGAAGGGTAGCCGCCATTTGAGAAACTACAGAGGTCGGAGCTGTGGGATGGATCGGTTGAAAGCTTGGAGCTCGGAGCTCTTGGAGTCGGAGCTCTTGGAGCTCGAAGCTCTTGGAGTAGGAGCTTGGAGCTCGGAGCTGACATTGCACACATTCGCACGCGCCTGTGGTGCACCCTGTACCATATAGCCTATAGGGCATAGGGCACACCAGGGTGCGGATGCAGCACAGGTGCGTGTGCATGCGTGCGATGACATCACTTCCGAGCTCCAAAGCCTCCAAGTTCCGACTCCAAGAGGTCCGAGCTCCAAGAGCTCCGAGCTCCTAGAGCTCAGAGCTCTCAACCGATCCATCCCACAACTCCGAGCTCCGTAGTTTCTCAAATGGCGGCTTCAGATTGGCCAAGAGCTCTACAGTACTGACAGACTGTGCATCCACAGAAACGATGACACCCCAGTCCAATCCGGCCCTACCCCACAAATCTTTCACTACGAGACCCCACACGACCCATTCGGACCACGGATGGTCCACCTCGAGGCTAAACTTCCATTCAAGAGCCCCTTTTCCACTATTTCCTGTCTGAGCATGAACGCCATATCCCCTACTTCCACGACACACCAGACCAGTCGGACGCTGTCCCACGAATGCTTCAATATGATACTTCACACGTCCCATTCGGACCAGGAGTTGTTCCTCAGTCTCTCAAACACACCCCTACGCACCCCTAAAATGGTCGCTTTCGCTACCACTCGTACTGATGACGTCACCAATGACGCCACAGATGACATGAAAATTCCTGAATTCGTGGTCTACACCACGAGAACTTCAAGATGACGCCCTACATGCCATCCTTGGGCGAGATATAGAACCTTAATCTCTCAAATATACACCTCCGCACCTCAAGAATGAATACTTCACTTACTACACCGCAACTGCGCATGCGCAGATTGGCGCGACCTCCAATAAAATAACATGCCAGTCTGACTCTACCCCACAAAAGCTTCACTGTGATAACCCAACCGGTCCATTTAGATCAAACATGGGTCCCTTCATTGCCCGAACATGTCATGCCCACGCCCAAAATGACATATTTTGTTACTACTGCCCAACTGTGCATGAGTAGCACAATGCGACTTCCAACAAAAACCATACCATTCGTCGTCTACATGCAGAGAGCTACAAGATGACACCCCACACGGTCCATTTGGATCACTGATGGTTCATCTCTACCCCAAAAACCTTCCTTCACACCCCCAAAATACCCACTTTGGCTACTACTCCTACTGATGACGTCACCAATGACATCACAGATGACGTGGACATCCCTCAAGTTGTGGTCTACACACCGAGGGTTTCACTTTGACACCTCGCACGACGCATTCGGACCAGGAATGGTTCCTCAATCACTCAAAACATCCTCACGCACCCGCAAAACATCTGCTTTCGCTACTACTCCTATTGTTGTATGTATGGTCCCTGTGTGACGTCATACCCAACAAATAGTAATAGTATCTTGTAAATATTTGATGCAGCAATCAATGCTGAATAATATGTGACCAACATTATAAAGATTGGATAATAATTCTGGAAGACATGACTATTCTTGTAACCCTAGCCCCCATTTTCACATAAATTGTAGTTTTTAACATAGGGGTAATTTCAAACTGATTAAAGGGGTAGTGAGTCCCAGTTTATCGACTGTTAAGAAGTTGTTTCTTATTTGACATGTCCTAAAGTACATCAAAAACATAGTTTCGCTCTGTAGTAAAAAGCGTGCACTCGGGTAGCTCACGGACTACTGTGAAAAGGTCCAAACTAGCACTGTGAGCGTATCTATAATGAGACAATAAGCCAGAAGAAGTCTTGCATGACAATAACCTATCTGATGCTGATAACGTTATTGATCCGTCATATTTTGTTGGTAACATCACTGAGCAAGGATTACAGATATCGTGTTACAAACCTGTGTTTGTGATGTTGTAATAACCATCAAGCTCGCAGAATTTAGTAACACATATTCCAAACTCTGGGTTATCTTTGTTCTGTCGTTTAACGGTCCACACATCGCCGTCATCTTTGCATGCTCCGATTTCCAGATCAGTGCAACCTGTTTGTTATGGATCATATTAAAAATATTATTCCGTAACCATAGTTATCAGCATTCTAGGTGATAAAATTATCCTACCATGTACAAGTAATGCGGACGTTAATTCATTTGAAAAATGTCAATCACAGCATGGCGATATGGGACACGTTCCTGATATTAAGGGAGAACTCAAATTCTGAGAGAGAGATGTGTTATTGCCATATCTTTTCGAAAACCTTTATTTCATAAAAATATTACTACTGGTTGCTGAGATATTTCACTCCGAAGATTCTTGAGTCTAGTAGAAATTTGGTATCACAGATTTTGTGAAAATTTGAATCGAGGCGTTTTGTGGTATATAGTCTTTTGTGCTAAATGGCGTCATTTTCATCTGACGACCATACAGCTCACCAATACCCAGCGAGATTCTACTGGTGGACGTTTCGTCCCCGAGGCTCGCCCACTGTACAGACCTTTTGGTCTTTGATATATGTTGGCATTGTGGGAAGTTGATGCTGGGTCGACGTCGGACCTTACAGACTAGTCTTTTGTGCTAAATGCCGTCATTTTCATCTGACGACGATACAGCTCACCAATACCCAGTGTACGAGTTGTCACAGCGACACAGCTCACCAATTACCAATATACGAGTTGTCAGAGCATTTCCATCATAGTTCTCTAGATTTGTATCTGATACCGCTTATGCCGGTGCTGAAGGCCGTGTGGTCATGTCATCCAAGTTGCCACACGAACAGGTACAATAAAAGCGTACATAAGATACAACACATATCATGAATCGTTAGATTCTTGGTATGTGCTTTAGAATAGGTTAACCAGAAGACTATACTGTGAAGTCATGTGGCTCTGTCAGTATGTCGGCACCTCTTCCCACTTCCCTTATATGCGTTGTAATTGTTTGACAAGTTTCTGCAATAATATGATATGACTTTGATTGAGATAGTCACAATCTGCACATAATCCAGCAAATGCTACCAGGCCCGATATACATACGCGGTATGCAGGTCCTTCTGGAATATTGCTATTCAGGAGTAGTCCAAATTGTTGGGTAAAACTTTGTAAGTTGTCGTAAAACACAGCTTATCGCGTGGGATTACTTTTGGCCGGTTTCTGTTATAGGGGGCGCTGTTGTCGGCTCCTTTTAAGGCGATGCACCGCCTCCTTTTTGTTACTCGCTGCCACGTTTCCTGCCTGTTTTATTTGTCAACTTTGCCGTCATGCCTTTTCTCCGTGCTCCTGTTTAATATATGTTTTAATATTCTCGTCTGGTTGCGCTATTCCTGACCTGGTTTGCAGCTTCATATCGCGATTTGGCGGAAACAGAGTTGGCCCGCACTCGGAGTGAACAAAGAACTCGTGAAAATAACTTCAATGTTGAGACGTGGGCGAAAGATTTTCACTTACAAACGGTGACTATCGGAGCATTAAAGGACAATGGTTTCGAAACTGCGATCGGTTTGAAGTTATTATCACCCGAAATTGTAGATTCAACTTTCACGGGAACCCTGCCGGTCGGCCAGATCTTGCTATTAAAACATGCCCTTCTCGATGTGCCAGGTTATATGGCGAGCAACGTGTCGGCAGCTTCCACTGCAGCAACAACAACAGCTTCTACGACGAGAGAAAGGACCGAGTTGGCGCCAACTGCAGTGCGTAATGGACACGTGACACCATCTACCGCCTCGGATAATCGAGATGGAGTGCCGAATATACACACCAGCGATATTTTTCAACTCTTGCAGCAGGCGGCGAGTACACCCAGCACGAGCACAATTGGCAACGTGGCAAATTCCGGCGGGGTACCAGGGTCTATGGGGGCGAGCAATGAGAATGCTGGTATGTTATCTTTGTTATCACAACTTCTCTCCCCCATGGCGCCGTCGAGCCGGGTCCCATTGAGACACGTCAGAGACTTTGTCACTTTAGCCCCCCCCCCCCAAAACACAGCTGGCAAAAACGATGTGGATATGGGGCCTTTTGAGCTAAAATTGAAAGACAATAAGATACCACACGACAGGCTCACGCTGGCACAATTCATGGAGGGATCCATAAAAATACTACAGAAGATGGTCACCAAAGACAAGTGTTCTCAAGAGACATTGATAGCTTATAGCAGTTACCTCACTAAGCTTGCCAAGTTTGCCCAGGTGTTTGATTGGCTATCGATTCTAAATTACGACTTGGAGTTTCGGCGTCAACAACACCAAAATGGATCGCCCTGGGATCAGGACAACACGTTCCTGATGCAGGCCATGTTGCGACCCAAACAAGATCGACATGGCACCCCTTTCTCAAAACCCACGGGGTCCCAACATCCACGCCCACACAAAAATGTGGGAAATCGCTCCAAATTTGATCCCAACTCGGGAAAACCTATCTGTGGAAAATTTAACGGGCGCAATGGCTGTACCATGGTTTTGTGCAATTACTCCCACGTCTGTGCTACCTGTTTCTCGCCATCACACAACGACTTTACCCATAAGAATCCTAACCCAGCAAAAAACGGGGGGAACGCGTAGGATATTCCTACAACCCATCGCCTGTGACCCAGTGCTATTCGGTATGGGAGTCTGAGCTTGAATTGTGACAGAGACTTTTTACTAGATGGTATCAAAAATGGATTTTCTCTGGTTGACGATAATGACGTTGTGCCTTCAAAAGCTCATACTCCTAACTCCGCCTCATCCATAGCGTCACGAGATGCGGTTGAAAAATCTCTCAGGGATGAAATCAATGAGAACAATTACGTTAAAGTGAACTCTCCCCCTACTATCATCAGTGCCCTCGGAACCGTGCTGAAATCTGATGGCAGCATTCGGCTTATCCACGATGCTAGTAGACCCGCTGGCTCAAGCTTGAATGACTATGCGACTGTTGATCATCAGTCTTACCAAACTGTTCGGGGTGTTTTAGATGATATTGAGCCGGGGTATTTTATGGCAAAGGTCGATCTAAAATCCGCCTATCGTGCTGTAGGCATACATCCCTCAAATTATGAGCATACAGGCCTCCAATGGACTTTTTCTGGCGACTCAGACCCCTCATTTCTAATTGACACCAGGCTCTGTTTTGGGGCACGAAAAAGTCCAAGCATTTTCCATCGTCTCACACAGAGTGTCTGCCGCATGATGCACCGCCGTGGTTTTAAGTGTGTGGATTTTCTTACGTACGCCTCTACGTTTGACGAGTGCCTTGCTGCATATAATACCCTTTTGGCTCTTCTGCGATCTCTGGGTTTCAAGATAAACTGGACAAAGGTGATTGACCCCTGCCAGTGCCTAACTTTTCTCGGTATAGAGATTGACACTGTAGACAACCGTGTGTCACTTGACCCGTCTAAGCTGCAAAAACTCATAGCGGAAGTACGTGCATTCTCTCATAGGCGCAGGGCTACACGTAAACAGCTCGAGCGTTTAGCGGGTAAACTGACCTGGGCGTGTAACGTGATAGAGTGGGGCCGTCTTCATACGCGGTCTGTGTATACTCTGTTAACCGGCTTGAAATCACATTATCACAAAGCCCGCCTGGCCCCCATAGTGCCGGACCTGCAGTGGTGGTTGTCCGTGCTGTGTAACACCTGTAATAATAAAGTGATATGGGATTGGAGGCCAATTGTAAGTGTTCAGACGGATGCTTGTCCTATCGCTGGCGGAGCGTTCTGCAATTTGGATTGGATTTACCGTGTCTGGCACTTAGATAACCATGCACTGGCCTCCTCCCATGTCAACATTCAGGAACTAGCAATGGTCATTGAAGCCGCCGATTGTTGGAAGGAATCTTGGCAGGGGAAACGAGTGTTCGTGTATACAGACAACTCGGCCACGGCAGGCATTATTAACAATGGCACCACAGCGTCTCCCGCAGCGTTGACCCTCCTTCATATACTTAGTGTGTTGTCTATTGCGTATGATTTTACGGTGCATGCCGTACGTCTATTACCCTGGAGAATTTAACACCCTGGCAGACGCAATTTCACGTATGCACGTTGATGGACAAATGTGCCGATTTACGGACACTTTATTTGAACAATTTGGCTTTGCTACCCCTGGCTATTTTTGGCTTCCCCATCATATGACTCATGCTTCTATGTGTTTTATCTCTGAACAGATTTCTCAGTGGCAGTTTTACTGCAGGAACTTGATGGAGAGACCGCCTTTTGGGAGTCCAATGCCTTAGCGCCCTCCACCAAACGCGCCTATGCATCTCAACTGAAATGCTACATGGACTTTTGTGCTAAAATTGACTGCCCACCTGCGCCTATCTCGGACTGTGTTCTGCTACGTTATGCTTCTTTCCTAGCCCGATCTAAAACGGTGGGCACTATTCGACAGTACTTGAGCGCGGTTAGATTTCTGTATCGACATTCTAACCTCCCTGACCCACTACAGGATAACTGGCGACTCAAGTCTCTACTGACAGGTGTGAAACGTATCAAAGGTGCTGGTACCAATTATAAATTGCCATTAACCCTCCAGCATTTACATACTTTTCGAACATGTTTGGATCTTTCTGTGCTCGCTGACCTCCAACTGTGGACAACAATCCTCACCGGTTTTTTCGGCTTATTACGGGTCAGTAACCTGACTGTGCCTACAAATTCTTCCGAGACTTGTAAATGTGTTGTACGTGGTGACATGCGCGTTGTCCCTCACGGGGTAGTTATAAAAATCAGAGCCTCTAAAACCGTGCAATTTCAACAGCGTTTGCATGAAATTGCCTTGCCCTTTCTGCCTGGTAATCCCCTATGCCCAGCTTCTGCTGTCCTCCATTTCGTCCTGGCAAGTGGGCCCGTCCCACCGCACGCCTCTGTGTTTGCCTATGTTCACGACGGGCAGGTAGTTTCGCTCACATCTGCCATGTTTCGGGCTCGCCTCCAGCGCTTGTTCAAACGTACCGGCCTTCCGTCCCGCGATTACAGTACCCACAGCCTGAGACGTGGGGGTGGAACGTGGCTTGTGTGTGCCGGCGTGCCACTTCCAGTACGCGCTATTGGTGATTGGAAGAGTGACTGTGTCTTCCGCTATATCAAACCAGATCACCATAGCACTTTATAACTTCTACATTCCCTATCCTACTCCTAATTCCCCTCTACTATGGATTGGAGTTAACTCAATGAACTTTCGTCGGAGACATATAATGAACTATTTGACATTGACACAGTACATTTAATATGAACTTATCATTTCTAGTCGTTGTCGCTCTGTGATCAACTATTGGACACTGCAAGTTAGGATAACTAATCAGAATGTGCCAAGTCCTAATCTGTGCTCACGCATCTATATAGTTCATGCTTTAATAACTGCGTTATTATGGTACTGTGATTTTATTTGCTTATATGCTGTAATCGTGTTGGTTTAATCACATTACGTCACCATGCTGCTTATCATTAAATGTCGTTTACTTGCCTCAGCCTGTTGCCGCTCTAGGCTGCTTAGTTAGTTTGTAGTAGTTAGTAGGTCAATTTTATTCATGTAATAAAATGTGTCAAGCCCACGTGATGTGTTGTGTTTTGGGTAAAACTTTGTAAGTTGTCGTAAAACACAGCTTATCACGTGGGATTACTTTGGCCGGTTTCTGTCATAGGGGGCGCTGTTGTCGGCTCCTTTTAAGGCGATGCACCGCCTCCTTTTTGTTACTCGCTGCCACGTTTCCTGCCTGCTTTATTTGTCAACTTTGCCGTCATGCCTTTTCTCCGTGCTCCTGTTTAATATATGTTTTCCCACCCTCCCACTCCTTGCACCCGATCTGCGGTACTCCGGGTATTGTGGGGTTGACTCAATGAACTTTCGTCGGAGACATATAATGAACTATTTGACATTGACACAGTACATTTAATATGAACTTATCATTTCTAGTCGTTGTCGCTCTGTGATCAACTATTGGACACTGCAAGTTAGGATAACTAATCAGAATGTGCCAAGTCCTAATCTGTGCTCACGCATCTATATAGTTCATGCTTTAATAACTGCGTTATTATGGTACTGTGATTTTATTTGCTTATATGCTGTAATCGTGTTGCTTTAATCACATTACGTCACCATGCTGCTTATTATTAAATGTCGTTTACTTGCCTCAGCCTATTGCCGCTCTAGGCTGCTTAGTTAGTTTGTAGTAGTTAGTAGGTCAATTTTATTCATGTAATAAAATCTGTCAAGCCCACGTGATGTGTTGTGTTTTATCGTCTATCTCTTCGTAGAATCGACGTGAGAGAAAGCCTCAACCATAAAAAGGTATAGGTCCAATTATGATGTTCTATCTGAGCTATTAGTAGTTTCCCTCAAATCCACGGAAAAGGAGATACATGGTCCGTGTAAACTTGCACAATTCAATTTTCGTTTTTTTGTTTTTGGTTTCTAAAAATCAAAAATTGAAATTTGACCGTCAATTTTCAATTTTCGTTTTTCGTTTTCGGTTTCTCAAAATCAAAAATTGAAATTTGACCGTCAATTTTCAATTTTCGTTTTTCGTTTTCGGTTTCTCAAAATCAAAAATTGAAATTTGACATTCAATTTTCAATTTTCGTTTTTCGTTTTACTTCGCGCAAAAATGAAAATCAAATATTGAAAATTGCCTCGACATGTCCGTTTTTCGTTTTTTGATTTTAACTTTCACTCGCCAATGTTAACTGCGCACGCGCAAGACTTAAGATGTCACTTTCGGTCCGCAAAGTAGTATGGAAAGCGCAAATCGGATTGTTTAGGCAGGTGTGGAGCATAATATGGAAAACCAGTAAGGGGAAAGATGTGGGAGTTTCACTACACTATAGATCCGTGGAGCCAGGCATTCGAGTTAGAATATAATGGGCCAACTGCGCATGTGCAGAAGCGAGTAGGCATTCGTGCAGCAGGTGTATTATATGCATTATAGCATTATATGGAGAACAACGGGGTTGATACACATGGGAGTTTCATTAAAGTAGGGTAGTATAATAAATACGTGGGTACCCTAATCATAACCCCCAAAGGAACTTCCCGCGTCGATGCGTTGAGGCGTTTGACACCCGCACTTAAAGCTTTGAAGCGTTTTTGACGCTGAACGTTGAAGTGCATCTGAATGCTCCAACGATCCAGGTCCCAAAAATAGAGAATGAAGATTGGACCTGAAGCGTTGAATATTCAGACGTCTGACATCAAACGTGGCGATTGTGTGCTTGTTTGAAATGGTGGTTTACGGGCCGCTTGCCATGTACGGATTTCGCGGCCCATCACCGCGATGCTTACTCTTATTGGTATTAAATCTGTGTTGGTATCTTTATAAATACTATATTTCAAATCAATAACAAATAGCGGTTGTATGCATGAATGCTGTTCGCTTTTATAACGCTCTAAACATCTATTTTTAGAAATGAGAAAATCTAAGACTACGTCCTGATTGGCTCAGGCCTCAGTGCCAATAACCAATGAGAACAGCGGGATGCCACATATCCAGACCTGTCTGGTGCATCTTCACAAGTCCAGGTAAATCGTGAATCCCCGCACAGAGTTTACCTGGACATTTTTGGTGATTCGAGTGAGTTCTTGAGTCGTTGCCGCAATCTCGAACATTTCATCCCCCGAGGTTATTTTGAATTAACATGTGGGTATCTCAAGCCGACGGTTCTTGCCTTAACTCTCGATGTCGATTTCAGCCTGACATCAAAGTTATGCCAGCGATGTCACATCTCAAACCGTCCAGCTAGTGGATTGGCGTAATGCTGAACCTGTTCAATAATTGGTTCGATTTAGAGGATACCCCTTGATCTTTTTTTTTATCCAGAACTACCGTGTGCAACTAACTAAGGCATTG
Organism: Hanleya hanleyi; assembly: GCA_036873755.1. Lineage (NCBI taxonomy): Eukaryota > Metazoa > Mollusca > Polyplacophora > Lepidopleurida > Hanleyidae > Hanleya > Hanleya hanleyi. The sequence continues at coordinate 19,558 of JAVTVY010010660.1, read as the reverse complement.
TATAGATACAGTAACAAATATATCAATACACTGGCTCCCGAGGGTGGCCACATGCCTCTCACGCTCCACACCTCTTATACGACATGATTTGCGTTTTCTATTCTACTCGTCGTACTTGAAGTGACATCATAACCCGTCCACATACGAACTTAACATTGATACGTCAAAGTTAAAATCAAAAAAAAAAAACGAAAAACGGACAAGTGGAGGCAATTTTCAATATTTGATTTTCATTTTTGCGTGAAGCAAAACGAAAAACGAAAATTGAAAATTGACTGTCAAATATCAATTTTCGTTTTTTGTTTTTGTAATCCCAGAATCAAAAATTGAAAATTGACAGTGAATTTTCAATTTTTGATTTGAGAACACAAAAACCAAAAACGAAAATTGAAAATTGACGGTCAAATTTCAATTTTTGATTTTGAGATTACAGAAACGAAAATTGAAAATTGACGGTCAAATTTCAATTTTTGATTTTGAGATTACAGAAACAAAAAACGAAAATTGAAAATTGATGGTCAAATTTCATTTTTTGATTTTGAGAAACCAAAAACGAAAAACGAAAATTGAACTGTGCAAGGTTACACGGACCATACATCCTTCACAGTGTCGCTAAGAAGGCATTATCCAGTGCGAGAAGATCGTCTATATAGCCTTTGGCGAATGAGAAAGAACGAATAAAGGGCTTCGGAATGGTTATCGTTCAACAATTTCTGCATATACGCGTATTCGTGTACGAGACCAGATATATAGATCTGCCAACAGGGTTGCACAATTTGTACCCCATTGTTAAATAGTATTGCCGAATATCACCTATATATATTTAATGAGAAATACACGCAATTCTATCAACAAATAAAAATTTCAAGAATGATATTCTTTACTTGCGGTAGGATTGGAGATAGCCTTATGGCTTCTGACACTGACATACCGATGACCAGTTTTACGGAAGACCGATATTATTAAATGAACTAAGATGTTCAATGACGTCCTGATGAGAAATTCCTGCCAGGTGTGCCCCGAGAATGATTATTACAGGTGCGCGATCAGGAAAATTAATTACGTCAAATGTGTAGTCTGACCATTGATCATGCCAGTTGCCCACATCTGGATCCCTATGTCTGGTTTGAAATTCCAGTTACTCATGCTGCATAATCTGGATGCTGATGTCCGGTGTAACGTGGATGTAAACAGTATCTCATACTCACCGTCTGCATCAAAGGCAAGTTTCCCCTCCTTAAATATGCAGGTGTATAGCGTACAGCCATCGTTATAAGTCTGTCCGATATCTACACATTCGCCATCCGGCTTCTGGCACCCTGATGGGATTCAAAGAGAGATATTCTAAAGAAGATGATATATGCAATGGTTACTTCCCCAAAGCAAAGAGCCTTAACAAATTCCTCGGGGTGCTTGCAAAAGCGTAGTGACAAGTGACCGCGGAACTCAACCGGATACATGCGAGGTGAGTTATTCAGGGCAAAAGCATCAAAATAGAGATATTGTCAGACTGCCCACAAAATTATAATGATAGAACACTATTTATTTCATTGAATGTTCATAATGCGAACGGTGAGTGGCGACAATAGAAGTGGATCCACGTATCGAAAGTGGTGGTTACGTTTACATAGGAGAAACTCCTTCGGGTATTACGTTTGTGATGGCAAAAACTGTTTTTGTGAAAATACCTATCATATAGAAAACAAATACACAATACATTTATTGAGTAAACGATCAGAGTAAAAAATGACGTAAAACAGCGCCAACAGGCGTTGGAAATTGAACTTTCGTCTGTTATATCTGTGGGGTTTTTTTTCATACACATTCCATCATGTGGCTCTCTTTGCCCCGATTACCATCAGGGATAAGGGACTTTCTGAAAATCCAAATTAGCCGCCAATTTTAACTGACCGACGATCCCCTGCATGCAACTAGAATTATGCAAAGGGAATGACATGAACGCAGTATGATAATATATAAAATAGGGAAGATCCAGATTCAAATTATTTATTATTTCGGAGTTACTGACGGAAGCTAGGCTTGGTTTGGAGGATAAGATAACTACTTAGAAGTAATACTGCCCGTCGTTCACAGATCACAATGGAATTATGGTGAACCATCATTATACCGGTATTCATTATAGCGACAAAGTTTAGAGAAACAAATGTACAATTACCACTTATTCTCTATTCGTTATACCAGCAAATTCACTATAACGACAAAGTTTACAGAATCAAATGTACAATTACCACTTGTCCTATATTCGTAATAACAGCAAATTCATTATAACAACAAAGAATCTTGTATCTTTAGATGGATAAATGGCCCTAGGTCAGGTGCAATACAGGGTACCAAAATAAAATACTTCCACTACAAGAACTACAATATTATATTGTATATTCAGAAAAATTTCAAGGCACCCAGTCTCATCACTCTCGAGTAACAGGGCTGTGAAGTAGTGCATTCGTGCAAAATAGTTGAATGTGAGGTGAAAACAATTCATATTGTTCTCTGTAAACACATGAAGATAAACGATAACCAGAATCAGATTTGGTCTACGACTACATATTGGAACAGCGAGTATGCTGTATCAAGCTGGTTCAGTTTATCCTTTATCTTCATATGTTTATAGAAAGAAATACCAGGTGTTTTTGCCTCAAAATTGGCGATTTTGCATGAATGCGCTGCATGGCCCTGTTATTCGAGAATGATGAGACTCACTGCCTTGAAACTTTTCCGAGTATACAATATAATATTTTATTATGTCTCCCTATATAAATTGTAATGAGATAAAACTGCATATTCCCCGGTCAATAAAACTGCATATTCCACCCCGCATGGAATATACACTAAAGGGAGATAATTACAACAGAGGTCGCCCTGTTCTCTCAGTCGCGCTGCGAACAGCCGATCACGGAGCAGTTCGTCGAGTTGATTTTAGCTGGAGAACACAGCAGAAATAAATGATCTCCCCCAATCTAATTGTAAGTAGAATCGTACCCAAGCACATTATTGGAGTAACTAACAAGCGGCACCGAACAACTATACGTGCGTTGCGAGATTTACACGATAGTAGTGAAGCAGCTCCGAATCAGTGGAATCTCGTGCATAAACAATAATGTTGCTGGCGATTGCCCACTGAAAGCAATCAACTCAGAAGGATTGCGCTCTTCCAAAATAAACATAAAACATGATTTTGCTCGAGAGATAATACATTAGCACAGAGTTAAGTTGATAAATATAATAATGAAATTATTGCCTTGTTGTGAGGGGAATATGCAGTTTCGTTGCCCCTCGGCTGTGCATATTGCCCTCGCCTGCGGCTCGGGCAATATGCACATCCTCGGGGCAACAAAACTGCATATTCCCCTCAAAACAAGGCAATATTTTCATAGTACTTCATGCCAACTGAACAATCTCTTGTATATGCAATATTTTATTTTTGGCACTTCTACCGCACCTGTTCTAGGGCCTTACCCATCTAAACATACGTGGTGCTTTGCCTGAAACTAGCATGGTCGTTATCAAGAGGATTGACTCTATTTGAATTAGTTTACTACCTCTCTACTCAAGTGGGTTGAGCAGCATGAGAATTATACCATATCTGTTGTCACGAGGGGAAGATTTCCTCTACATGATGACTGTACATGGATAGTCACACATGTCCACCTTCTCATAACGTAGTTAGTTACATGTATATCGTCGCTATATGGCGGAAATACTGCTGAATGCAGCGTTAAACCCTAACTCACACACTCACTCACTTGGTCACCTTTCTACGAACGTAACTGATCCAGTGGACTTACCTGCATAGTAATACGGGGCGGAACCATCTTGCAGGCACTCATATTTGATACAATTACTGTTGCCTATTGTGAACAGTTCACCAACAGTTCGTGTCGTACCATCCGGCAATGTACACTGAACCGGTTCCTCTGAAATCGTAAATATATCATAATCAGTAGGTTAGGGCGATCCCGCTCTCTAAAATGGAGTTAAAAAGGTTCGTTTTTGCACAATAACATTTGATTCCTACTTATCCAATGCTTCAAAACTTCAGGCGCATTAATTTATATATTGTTCCATGTCCTAAAATTAATTTGCTATTTGAAAAACCAGGCAGCGTTGTTTTAACAGAGCGACAGATGTCTTTTTACTACCATTTGAAGCGGATATATATGTCTGTGTGTGCCTCAAGAGGAATTTGCTGAATTCATTATGTGATACTGATTCTTACTGATTTATTGAGCAAAAGCGACCCTTTTAACCGCCTTTTTAGAGCGCCTTAACCTGATTAGAGATCAGAAGCTCAATGAGCATCTCGTTGCATATAAAAATTATCCAATTCAGTTATTCATCTCCAATGTCATTGTTAAAGTGATTTAGGATAAACTCGATGTTTCCTCGCTTGGTTCCTAACACACACATGAACATAAATTACTCAAAATAATGATTTCAATTTCTCAATATGACTGGGTCTAACTGTGAGCAATGCAATACAAAAACACGCAAAACCCAGGAAGAATGATGCGTTCAGGGCAGAACAATATGGTATTCGAATGGTTTGTACTTCGAGACCAGACCGATAAAGATGAACCGAGACTATTTAAGACAATAAATTTATCGGTATTACTCGGTAACTAAGAAACCACCTCGACCGATTGAACGACTGTTACAATTTCCTATCAGTAAGAATCTAATCCTAATCATGACCAAATTAATTCAGATATAGTGAACACATTTGTATTCATCAGTGCATGTTGGTATTGATGAAATAGTCTGAAACCAAATGAATTGGTCAGTTTTCTCGCTTGGAGGGTTTTACAAAATGGTCTGGATTTTTCATCGTCGGTTAAGGATTAGGTGTAGTCCATTTGATGAGAGAGGAAAGTTGCGGTCAGCGCCGGGGTGAACATTGCATTGGACAGGTTCCGGTGCCTTCAAAACACGACAAAAATGTGAATATGTGTTGAGAACTGGGATCTCGGTAACCTCGCGACGCTCGTGAGACAGGACATGTGGCGAGACCTGGATTCAATTGGGAATGTCTAGAGGACGACTAGAAATGAAAATAGTTATTTACCGCCCTTCCCCCAACATAGGTATGGTGCCATACACATGGTTCGCTAAAGAACCCTTCTGAAACGCTTCTCTCGTTTTACATGATTTACTCAAATGTAAAACCGACGTCATATTGTTAGGCTTAAAAATATATTTCGTGCTTAAATTGTTCGTCCGATTTTCTCTAGAGGCAATACTGAAACTGAGATTTTTTTATCGGTTTATAGGACACACATCTCTAGTACTCCTAATGTTTAATATTATACCCACCTCTTCGTTCAAGATGATGTACATAGGAGTCCACAAAGTGACATGTGACCAGTCCTATGAGACATAGAACCAACATCTGGAATAAATATACACAAATGTTCAACTGAGTTACCGTGTAACAACCAAACATAGGTGGTAAATTATAGATTCCCAAGGAAATCTTTAAAATAATTCGTTTTCATATCACGATCAGATTTCTGTTCACTGAGCTATTGCATTTCCATGTTGCGTAAATGAGTTCAGTTCAAGTACATGTATATACATCGTAAATACGTGAATCTAAAACGAGATGCATAAGACAAGTTTAGAAACACGCCGATCATATGAATGTGAGTGAGTAGTAGGGTTTAACGTCGTTTTCAACCTTGTTTCAGCCATATCACGACGGTGCTTACATGCGCCAGAACACGAGAGTGCTTACAGTTCCTATTACCCTGGACACTGATCAGCCCAGCCAGTACAGCACCCGGTCATCAATGTGTAGCCATTGAAGGCGTTCTTATCAACGACATCAACTTATCTCATGCGTGAGACGGTTTAGAGTAGATCCACTCCCTGTGCTTAGGGTTGTTGAAAATGAACTGACAAAATGACGAAGTAAATAAATATATTTATGAGCGATGCCAATGCATACTGCATAAGCATAAAGAGCTCCAGAGGGAGCTGTGATCAAATTTCATATACAGGGGTAAAAACGTTCAGTGTCCGCTTATTTTCGTTTAGTTTGACCTAACGAAATGCGAACAGAAATAAATCTAAACGCGTTACAAACGCGTTCAAACGATTAGAGGAAACGAAACGCTTCCAATATCGCTTACGATGTCATAAATATTTCGTTTATCAGATCCCGTTTCCTTTATCAAACGCGTATGCTCTGATCGACGCGTTTCAAAGGCGTTTCATGAACGCGTTTCCCCTTTCCTTCAAATCGCGCAAACCAGGCCAAGAAACCATCGTGTCCAAACTTTCAATAGCCGGAGAGGGTTCCTCGCAGAGGGTTTACCTGGAAATATTTGTTGATTCGAATGAGTTCTTGAGTCGTTGCCGCTATTATACAATCTCGTAGATTTCATCCCGCGCTTGTTTTGAATTAGCATATCGGTATCCCAAGCCTGAGGTTTTTGCTTCGAATTCCGATGTCGATTTCATCCCGACATCAAAGTAGTTTGGCCAGCGAGGAAATTCAAGCCTGTCACATCTCATATCTCGCAGTGGATTGGTGTAATTAGTTAGCTGGGGGCGTTCACTGATTGATTTGATTTAGCGGAAACCCGTTGATCTATTTATAACAAGAACTGCTATGGGTAACTGACATTGCCAGTGTATCGATCCTAACAAATCGATCGATACACTGGATCGATCCTAACAAATCGATCGATACACTGGCTCGCGAGGATGTAAACAATCGGGCGGTGAAGTTCAATCGCCAGCCCACACATCCAGTCTCTGTCCTCGAGTATTAACTGTCTGACGCCAGACTGGCATGCAGGCTTCACACAGTAAAAAGAACTTTTCACCGAATCAAATCCACAGTATGGATTGAACCGTTTGTATTTTTGTCTGCAGTATCACGTGCCCAGATATAACCTAATCGGCGTTAATATGAGGAATCCGACATGAACCAAGAAGCGCAGATAGAGCGCCACGAATACGAAGCGTCTTGTTCCCATAATGCTTTGCGAGTCACATCGACTCGCGGGGTTCACCAAATTTCTACCCGGTCGGCCAACATTTCCTCCTACTAAGAACAGTCGCTCGAAGTTTGCCTCCAGTTCAACATCAGGATGGAGAGAAATGCAGTTCTGCAGATTTTATAACAAAATTGATAGTCCTGTCAATATGTGAAAAAATTGTGCCTTTTTTCATAAAAGCATGAAACTTGGCATAGAGGTACATCGTGGCCTGGGGAGCATTTCTAGATATGGAGCTACCTTGAACTTTTCCTATGTAGGTCACAGCGGCCATTTTTGAAAATGGCCACCAGAAGCCCATATTATCATCTAGAATCATGCACTATTTTTCTGGTCGGCAATATTTGTATTGTTCATTTGTCAGAATATTGATAGAAAATCCCATATCAATGTTAGGCAAGTCATATAGCCAAGACGGCCATCTTGGATCTCAAGATGGCCGCCATCCGAAGCCGATTTCAGTCAATAATTTATTATCCGCGCAATATATACATTATTCCTGTTGATACACTGTTATTTTAGGGGTATAACATGGTGAATATTGCACAATAGTTGCAAAAAAGCGTGACTGAGATACATCATTCTCTAGATGACGACTTTGCCACGATTATTATGGATTAAGAATACTGATCAGCGATACGGATTTTATATTTTTGGAACATCATGATGTCTTGTCGGCATCATTGAAAACTGTTGACAGCTTCTCTCTTGCAGGAACCTATCCTATGTTTATGTATACTATGATTGTCCTTTTGAATTGGTGCTAATACTGTTATATGGAATATGGAATAGGTCTTTGGATTATAGACGCGGATATTCTTTAATGGACGACGGCTGAATTATGAATGACGGACTAGGCGCTTGTAATGGTGTTATTCCGGCCACCTTGAATTTGCAAGATGGCCGCCATATGAGCCTTATTTTAGCTCATACCTATATATATATATTCCAATGACCAAACTTCGAGGTTAAGATTGCTCCACCAGAGAATCTTCAAGTTGATGAAAGTGCAAGTTCTCATCAGGGATAGGCGTCTCTGCCTTCAGTACTATTACTATATATGATAATAGATAATAGTGTGAATACATAATATACATGTACACTCCCCCTTCTTGATACAATATTACAAACTGCATCTAGCAGTTCACCTGTACCGTTTTGAAGGTACGGTTATATACCTGACCACATCATGTGAGTATATTTTAGAATCAGGGAAATAAAAACGTATGGTCGAACAGAACTATCTGTATTACAGAAAAGGCAAAATACACTTCTCACGTGAACTCTTTTCCCCTGAAAAACAAATGCTACTGTGAACTCACATCACCTGACATAACAGAGACACCAGAGGGCATACGATGGAATGGTCGAATGCTTCGAAGCATATCTCCGTATAGTTTACCTAACACACTAATTCAGCGACGTTACGGTACTCCAAATCCGAGAAGTTGAATGCTACATGTAATTCGACTTTGGAGTATCGTCGCTGATGAGCTCATCAAAGCATATAGCGGAAAAACGTTTAATGTTGATGACAAGACGATTTTCATGTCATTCAAACTCGATGGAAATTTGCAAAGCATGATTAAACGACCCCTTCAGCTCCGGATTAGTTTACAATACGAAACGTGATGCCAGTGACTTGCTTGTTATAGCATTTAAATAGATGGACACTATTAATAGCCAAACACAAGAAACCTTGAGTTAAACCTATAACGACTTAACTAGTTTTTGTAGTAATGGTTAGCGAGGCGATTGAACTCATCACATAAGCGCGGTATCTTGTACCCAACCAGTTTACTTCACTACTATTAAACGAAGACATACATCTGGAATAACGTATACTTCATATGCTTTTAGACATATTTCGCTTAAAACATAAACGTCGACCCTGATAAGAAATGGCATGGGCATAACCTGGAATTTCTAAAAAAATAACAATGTTTTTGTAGCAATGGTCTTTCGAGAGAAAATTTGAGGAGAGTATGTTTTTATGTGGTGTACGTAGCGAATAAATCTTGGAAGTCAAAATATTATACCGCCAGATTGTTGGATTGATTTTGTGGCCCTATAAACCCTTCCCCCTTTCCCCAAATTGAAACGACTAAGTTGAAACCACATGTGAAGTATCTCTATAACGGCATTCCCTTACTTGCATGAAAGTGAATGAACAAGTAGATGGACAATATCATGCTCTATTCAAATCGACATGGGCACCATCTGTTTCCGTGCGCCATGAATGAAATATTGCAATTGGAAATAAACCAAGCTTTGTTCATATCTGTAAGAAAGGTTCTTGAGGTGGTGCTTATCTTAGCACCCAAAATTTTTCAGTCCAATCTGACACCATCCTCGGATATTCACTGGAATTTCAAAAAGATAAGAGCGGATATACTATCTCTGTCTTCTTAGCTTTTCATATTGGGGTTATAAAGCTCGTTTGTTTGATTCAAAACGTCATCGCTACTTTGAAAACTTGCAGTCATGCCGACCCACAAAATGTATGCTTAATGAGGTTGGAATAACCACAGAAGTGAACATAAATGGAACGAATGGTTTTCTGTTCGAATATGTAAATACATGTTTTGCCACAACGTTAGTCGCTAAGTATGCTCCCGGAGTTTTGAAGTGAATCCACTTAGGCACGCTAAAGGCATATTCACCTCAACATAATGTTAAAATATATTTTGAAAGCGCATATCCAGAAAAGTCTTTGTGTTCAATAATGTATTTCTTTCAACCTTTCTTTACATGAAATTGCACTATACTAATTTACATGGCATCATGTAAAACAGCTCTATCATCCAGAAACGTTCTTGAGACGGAATCCAAGAATTGAAATAAATTAAAAATAATGGGCAATAAATCGCCCGAGTAGCACATCACGACAAATCTACGTCATTTGAACCATCAAGGTAAATCTGCTCGCATTTGCTGGGAGAGGTAACCCTTACTATCTAACTGTGGAATGTTTAGTCCTCTCGTTTAAGAGGTGGCGATAATACTCAGAGTCAAATGAAGAAACGGTCAAAAACAACCCTGCCTCATGGCGGCCATCTTGGAAAATATTTGCTACGGCCTATAATAACCTAGTACAAAATGACACCATGTCTCATTGCTTTCCCAACACCATATTTAATTACGTGCGAGCTTTGGTGCTTTATGAGAAAAGTTAAATTCATGAAAAATTCACATTATCTGGTTGACTATGTTTGCCTGATTTGCTTATTAACATTATCAATGTTATTATTTTCATTCCTTTATTAATTAAGTATTACTATACTGTGACATTGTACAACTATTCTGCTTTCAAGAATCAAGTGAAACTCAACAGTGTTGGAAAATAACGCAAACCTATAGGTGTACCTAAGCGGCCCAACGTTAAAATCTGGCGGTCATTTAGGTAAATCTTTTGAGCAAGTTCACATATCTGGTTGGCTATTTTTACTTATTATTTTCATCGATATTAGTATTTTCATTCTTTAATGAATTAAATATTTCTGTGTCCTAATAATGTAGCACTGTAGAACCATGCTACTTTCAAAATCAAAGTGTAACGCAGTATAGGCTGGCTAACTAATATAAAGCTACGTTTGCCCAAAGTGCCAGAGCTGAATTTCAGGAGGCCATTTTGGAAAATGATGGCAGCCATTTTGGAAATTCGAGATGGTTGTTATTACATCATATCTATTTTGAAATATTCGTGGTGCTAAAACACTAAAATATCACAGTTTTGACATAAATTATGTTGATTTTCTGTGTGGTTATTGAAATATTGACTGAAATAGGCTTCAGATGGTGGCCATCTTGAAATCCAACATGGTCAACTCGGCCATATAACCATTTTCATTTGTCTAACTTTGATATGACACTTTCCATCAATATTCTGACAACTCACCCAAAGAATAAGTCCCAAACAGAAGAAACAGTGCGGGATTCAAGACATCATGATGTTCCAAAATATCAAATCCCCTAATTATTTTTCTTACCTCTTGGGTCAAGATCTACCAGAAAATGTAAAAAAATCCAAGATGGCCGCTTTGATGACATTTTCAAAAACGACATTTTTTGATCGATTTTTCCAAATTTTTTATTTATGCAATTTCTCTGCAAAAACTGCATGATAAATTAGTAAATATTAATGTGATGTGAAATAAAATAATTTTTGCCCACTTTTCATCGCGGAAAAGCAGAAATTTTGAAGAAATATGACAAAACATCACTTTTCTGGAACCCCACGTGGTCGCCATCTTGAATTTACCTCATGATCCTCTACTCCGGGGGTTATGCAAATAGGCTCAAAATGACCCCAATATGATAAACTATAAAGTCAAGGAGTTTCAGCTTTCCATTTTTTGTCGAAATTTTTGGTAGAAATTATTATAGAAATAAACTGGTAAAATAAAATGCCTGGGTTTGGCTGAGGCGAGTTTGGTGTCGAATTTAATTGCTGCCCGCTGTTTAGATCGGTCTTTCGGTCGTCAACCACCATCCGTCACGCTCATTGGAGTAGGTATGTAAGATTGGGAAGGTGTACCTGAAAACAACCTCGGCGATTGTACTAACTCGGTAAAGCGCTTTTCGGAGGAACAGAGGACAGCAATGGCCCTAAGCCACATCAAGAGGAGACGCTATGAAGAAGTCGTGGGAGTAAGCCCTTTGAAGTGTACAGTTCGTGGTGCTAAAACACTAAAATATCATAGTATTGACATAAATTATGTTGATTTTCTGTGTGGTTATTGAAATATTGACTGAAATAGGCTTCAGATGGCGGCCATCTTGAAATCCAACATGGTCATCTCGGCCATATAATCATTTTCATTTGTCTAACTTTGATATGACACTTTCCATCAATATTCTGACAACTCACCCAAAGAATAAGTCCCAAACAGAAGAAACAGTGCGGGATTCCAGATGCTAATATGTGATCCTCGGCGGTCATTTTGAAAAATGGCCCCTGTGACCTACATAGGAAAAGTTCGCGATGGCTCCATATCTAGAAATGTTCCCCAGGCCTCGATGTACACCTGTTCCAAATTTCATGCAATTCGATGGAAAATCTGCACATACTGACTGGACTATGAAGCTGATTTTGGTCTTGACACACAGTTGAACGAAGAGCAAGTTCACGTACTGTTTTTTGTTTTAATCCTATCTGGCCTGGGCTTTTTGGGACGTATCCTGGCCTGGGCGGCGGGGGCTAGTGGCGAAATGGCTTTCCCCTAATTATTTTTCTTACCTCTTGGGTCAATATCTACCAGAAAATGTAAAAAAATCCAAGATGGCCGCTTTGATGACATTTTCAAAAACGACATTTTTTGATCGATTTTTCCAAATTTTTTATTTATGCAATTTCTCTGCAAAAACTGCATGATAAATTAGTAAATATTAATGTGATGTGAAATAAAATAATTTTTGCCCACTTTTCATCGCGGAAAAGCAGAAATTTTGAAGAAATATGACAAAACATCACTTTTCTGGAACCCCACGTGGTCGCCATCTTGAAGTTTCTCATGATCCTCTACTCCGGGGGTTATGCGAATAGGCTCAAAATGACCCCAATATGATAAACTATAAAGTCAAGGAGTTTCAGCTTTCCATTTTTTGTCGAAATTTTTGGTAGAAATTATTATAGAAATAAACTGGTAAAATAAAATGCCTGGGTTTGGCTGAGGCGAGTTTGGTGTCGAATTTAATTGCTGCCCGCTGTTTAGATCGGTCTTTCGGTCGTCAACCACCACCCGTCACGCTCATTGGAGTAGGTATGTAAGATTGGGAAGGTGTACCTGAAAACAACCTCGGCGATTGTACTAACTCGGTAAAGCGCTTTTCGGAGGAACAGAGGACAGCAATGGCCCTAAGCCACATCAAGAGGAGACGCTATGAAGAAGTCGTGGGAGTAAGCCCTTTGAAGTGTACAGTTCGTGGTGCTAAAACACTAAAATATCATAGTATTGACATAAATTATGTTGATTTTCTGTGTGGTTATTGAAATATTGACTGAAATAGGCTTCAGATGGCGGCCATCTAGAAATCCAACATGGTCATCTCGGCCATATAACCATTTTCATTTGTCTAACTTTGATATGACACTTTCCATCAATATTCTGACAACTCACCCAAAGAATAAGTCCCAAACAGAAGAAACAGTGCGGGATTCCAGATGCTAATATGTGATCCTCGGCGGTCATTTTGAAAAATGGCCCCTGTGACCTACATAGGAAAAGTTCGCGATGGCTCCATATCTAGAAATGTTCCCCAGGCCTCGATGTACACCTGTTCCAAATTTCATGCAATTCGATGGAAAATCTGCACATACTGACTGGACTATGAAGCTGATTTTGGTCTTGACACACAGTTGAACGAAGAGCAAGTTCACGTACTGTTTTTTGTTTTAATCCTATCTGGCCTGGGCTTTTTGGGACGTATCCTGGCCTGGGCGGCGGGGGCTAGTGGCGAAATGGCTTTCCCCTAATTATTTTTCTTACCTCTTGGGTCAATATCTACCAGAAAATGTAAAAAAATCCAAGATGGCCGCTTTGATGACATTTTCAAAAACGACATTTTTTGATCGATTTTTCCAAATTTTTTATTTATGCAATTTCTCTGCAAAAACTGCATGATAAATTAGTAAATATTAATGTGATGTGAAATAAAATAATTTTTGCCCACTTTTCATCGCGGAAAAGCAGAAATTTTGAAGAAATATGACAAAACATCACTTTTCTGGAACCCCACGTGGTCGCCATCTTGAAGTTTCTCATGATCCTCTACTCCGGGGGTTATGCGAATAGGCTCAAAATGACCCCAATATGATAAACTATAAAGTCAAGGAGTTTCAGCTTTCCATTTTTTGTCGAAATTTTTGGTAGAAATTATTATAGAAATAAACTGGTAAAATAAAATGCCTGGGTTTGGCTGAGGCGAGTTTGGTGTCGAATTTAATTGCTGCCCGCTGTTTAGATCGGTCTTTCGGTCGTCAACCACCACCCGTCACGCTCATTGGAGTAGGTATGTAAGATTGGGAAGGTGTACCTGAAAACAACCTCGGCGATTGTACTAACTCGGTAAAGCGCTTTTCGGAGGAACAGAGGACAGCAATGGCCCTAAGCCACATCAAGAGGAGACGCTATGAAGAAGTCGTGGGAGTAAGCCCTTTGAAGTGTACAGTTACCACGCACTATGTCCAGTCATGATGCCTTATTGCATACTGTTTCCCTATTGTGTTTACCATATTGGTCCATGTGCTCCTGTGTATAATTACAAGTGGCGTCATTTTAAAGTTGTTTCACCCACCTAGCCACTTGATTGGATAACAGATGTAGTTTGAAATTTGCACGGGATTTATATAGCCCTGGTATAATATTCCGTGATATTATATTATATTCTCGGATAAATAAAAGGATTTTACTGTGAGCTAATTGATACGCAGAAAATAGCATGGGCCCTCAGATTTGAGCAATAATTGAAGTAAGATATTTACCCAAGTACGTAGGCAGGTGTTTTCAAACATGGACCATACACATGGTCCATGGTTCAAGACAAAACCATGCTGAATTATGTACCAGAGTGGAAATTTTCGGTTCATAGAACCATTCTGCTAGTGACACGGTCGAAATAAATTGCGAACTTATGCTAAATTTAAAGATAACTTTCTGCCCGGACAGTATGCATGCCCCAACGAAAATAGGCAAAAGAAACAAAGAAGTGCATTCGCAAAATGTAAATTAAGTGTCGCTTCTTTGAATATCGAGACGGGAAGCTATAAACGGATACCAGAAGCGAACCGATTTTTGTTTTGTTTTCCAGACTGTTACAGAGAAAGGAGAACAGGTTCTCTGTCACTGTCCCCTGTATGAAGATCTTCGATACTACTTCTTTTCAGAGGATCAATTGTGTTTGCTTTGTACTACCTAGCCGGTGTGGAAGCTAAGAATGTCCAGGGGTTACGAGTGTCCGGCCTCTATCTTCTAACCCAGCTAGGATATTTTTCCTCAACATTGGGGACAATTTTCCGTCCTTGGTTAGTTGCAATGGAAAAGGATATGAGAAGGGACATTAATCACCAGGACATTCTTATCCATCACACCGGCAAATGGCTGAACTTACCGCCAAAGCATGCATTCTAGTAGACTTTAGACAGCAGAACTTTTATATATAATCAGTATTGGTTGCTTTTATCGATTTTATATAATTATTTGCAAGTTTGTAAACCCGCCTCTCGTAACTATTAGCAGAGTGGCATGTATAACGCTTTTAGTAATATTGTTTCACATTTTATGTTGTTATACGTGGCGAGAAGTAAAATATTGCGGCCTGATTGGAGTGGATTAGAAACTACAGTAGCAGATGTTTCGCTGAATATGGGATTCTGTCTTATTCGACATTATCAGATGAATGAGCTGTCCTCAAGTAACAGATTAATTAAAGATAATTCAGAGAATTTGACAAATTTTTACTTACCTTCTTTACCCGACAAAGGTTTACCGCTCCCTGTGAAGTGTGTTCTTAATTGAGATTATCTCTCGTGTACATACTTTGATAACGTGTTCGTTATTAAATATAGTGTATATGATATCGTACAGGAGTAATTGATTTATACAGCATGTGTTGACAAGTGAATGAAATACAATGCAAACTTGAACTATGTCCACAATGGCTGTATTCATTAAAGACGCCCATACTATCATCATTTGTAACAGGTGGTTATCAGGTCTTACAGGGTTATAAGAAGGTATGGGCTTTTGGCCTCTCGTGGGAGCGGGAGGCAGGTGGAATATCGCGTTTTCCATGTCGAAGCTGCCTCCCTCGTCTCTGAAATAACCTTGCCATGCGTCAGCCACGAGGCATATATCTTCGCTCTTCCGCCTTTTTAGTGTGAGACTTCACATGACGTCATCGATTGCTCAGAATTTCTTTTGACTTTGTGTAAACAAAGCCACGTGTCGCTGTTTGCACGACTGCCGCTCGAACCTGAAGTAGGCTTTACGAGTATAAGTTATCGATAGAGAAAATCAACATTGATTACAACAAATTCGAGTTGTGCTTCTTCCTACTTGTTCACCGTGTTTTTCACAAAGGGCCTTGCTCGGTTTGATGAGATTCTGGCCCCCATGAGGTGCGGTTTGGAGTGCCAAAATGAAATATCACGTGCTAAAGAAATTTTTCAGTTAACGTAAAGTATATTATCTTGTCTTATGCTCTCAGTATTTTGTAGGCCCTGGGTCTTATGTTTTTTTAATAACACCATCTTTTAAGCATTGGATTTGTGCAAAATCGTCTATTTTGAGGAGAAAACAGTACACTTTTTCCTCCGTAAACATATGCAGCCAGTACAGAACCAAAACCGTGATTGGGCAACAACCGTCAATATTTCGGGGTTAAATTTACCCAGGGGCTAAAAAATATTCGGAACATAAGACAGGATAATATATTTTACGTTAAGTAAAAAATTTCTTTCGTACGTGAGTTTCATTCTGGCACTGCAAACCGCACCTCCTGGGGACCAAAATCTTATTAAACCGCGCCAGGTCCTTTCGCAATTTCTCACAATGTGACAAAAACGGCGTTAATATTGCGTTCCAAATCAATGCGTTTCGTCGCAATTGTGACAATATGCAAAATTTATGGAAAAAGCGTTGCAACTGCATCTTCCAATGTTTTCGGACTTGACGCGTTGACATGGTGCATGTCGACAAACAACAAGGGCGGATCCACCGAAAATTGATAGGAGTGGTCGACTATCACAGCCGAACAGGCGAGTTCCAGTGGCCGCCTAGGCCCCGGAAGCTCCGGGATCTTCGATCGCCGGAGATGCGTTTAAGCTTTTTTCCGGAAATAAATCTGAACATAATGTATGCAGATTTATGGTTCTATTTCCACGTTTGTTTCGCATTTGTGAACAATATTGGTTCCCCTCGACCCCAAAACGTCTACACCAATGCCTTTTTCCCACAGTTCATTGTCTGTGCATGCGCGTCATAGCCTTACTTTCACGACACACCCGTCCAGTCGGATGGTCCCCCACAAATGCTTCAATAGGAGCAATATTGGTCCACCTCGACCCCAAAACGTCCTCTCCAGATGTGCCTGTGAAGCACGCATGCGCAGTTAGAACTTTTCAGCCGAAGTCAACCCATGGCATCGTAGGCCTATTCTACAGCTTGAGACAGAAAAATAAGGTGCCGCACCTCATACCGTAGATGTATATGCGTGGGTTTCCCATTAACATTGAAGTTACTGAAGCGTATATCTTTGGTCCCTATTACGGGCAGATAACTCTTGCTGGGCTGTCACGTGACCGGAATTGACCCTTAACTCGGACGTGACCTCTGACCCCAGAAGTGACCTCTGACCCCAGAAGTAACCTTCGACCCGAAAGTGACCTTTGACCCGAAAGTGACGTCATCCGTGACGTCATCGCCGCGTGAAATCATCAGCCTCAGCCTGAATGCGATCAGGTTTGCTCTCTTCCAACTACTGCCCATTCATGATGTCGCCTTTCTTTGGAGATATCACCGGCTGATTTTGGTCGCCATTTTTAACTGGACCACTCCGCTCAGCAAGTGGGCTAATTAAGTCTCAGTCGGGTCTAACTCGATAATGACGACACATTTTCGCTTACCCGGTTCAGTTAAAATAACTCGTGTGAGCCTGTCGAACATGCCGTTCATGTATTAAAAGTGAAGCCCCGACAGTCCCTAAAATAGTCAGAAGAACAACGTTACCTGGCGTTGAGAACCGAAGAATAAGGATTTGCCGAGATTGGTTGAGTCCCAATCTGAATAGATAACTGCGCACTACAGTTATAAGTTGGATGATTTCGGCGTTCCAAACTATTCCAAGGGTTTTCTCACATACTATTAATAAAGTTGTCCAGAGGATATGCGATTATTGTGTTGCCGATACAGCATCCTGGTCTGCCTGGCGACGCACACGCTTAAAGATGAACCAGAGCAAATGGACAGCCATTGAACATAAACAAGAGCGAACATGTCCGAAGATTGACCCAACACAAGGTCAGTTTCTCAAAGTCCAATCTAATTAAAATTAAATCATATCTGTTCCCTCATTTGGATATGTCGCTTGAAGGATCTAACAGGCATTGGGGTAAACGGACACGGTGACCCTATCTCCCCTCCCCGATTGCAAGTAGATTAGTTCAGATGCATGCGACCATGATGTCAGAATGCTATTCAGTATTCATAGTATGGGCGCTCAGAACACCAAATTCAATTGAAATACGTAAGATCCTGTATAGCGATATGTACGATTGGGGAGCATTGATTAAGATTGCTCAAGGCCTATGAGGCGCCGTTTGTGACAATATTGTCAACGACAAATATATAGAGTTAAAACCAAAATATAAAGTCGCCGTTTGTGAAAATATCGTCAAACACAAATATATAGTTAAAACCTTTGTAAATATATATAAAACGAAATAAATAGGGCCTATATATAAAGTTATTTATTTATTTTTTTGATAAATACTTTTTTAACATAAATAACGATAGGAAGTTAAGACGTTAAATTTAACGTAAATATAAAGTACACGAACAAACTTAAATAAAGTGTACATGTAAACCGGATATGCCCAAAGGAAGCTGCGCAATCGATGTGCGCGCGAGTGATACTGGTTAATCAAAACTGCAACTGGGTTCTGAAGCGAAATTATGACAGCGGTGAAAGCCATTCGCATTTCACAGATGTGGCGAATCAAACAATAAGATCACGTACCTGAACATATTTCAGCTCACTGCCATTATAATTTAGTAAAGGCCTATTCCAATTTTCAACAATTACTGTTGTCATTTACAATCGTACTTCTGAGTTATCACATCAATTAGATATAAGTACATCTACTTATAAATCAACATAAGATATCCTAGCCTGCAGCCAATATCATAGCCTGTCCCTTTGATGTTCAATCCACGATTCCGCCGGCCAAGTCGCTGGTTGCTATTTGCTGCATAAAAACATCAACAGAAGTTGAAATAAAACATGCGCAATAACGATGTATTAATTATTCGCAGCACAAATATTAGGCAATTTGAAATCATACTGAATATGAGCATATAACATTGATCAGAATATGACCATTGATAGCTTAGTTATAGGATTTGTAATTATATTGTCGTTTTTGTATATTTTATCGTTTTTCGATAATTTCCGCATTTCCAAACAAGACGAAAATTTGTACTTGGTATAAGTACAGCGAATGTGGAAACTAATGGCTCATGAAGAATACTAGATTGGCCTTTTTTCACTTTTACGCTGCCTCGAAGCTGTTACTAGTAACTAAGGAATCAGTCGAAGCCGTTTTACCCCTGCGTGCTAATCGCTAATTGATCTTCAATACGCGTGGGGTTCTTGACGGCCATCGGTATTAACCCTATTAGGGATTGAACCCAGTACCTAGCGCTTACGAATATCAACAGTTTATTTTATTCTACTTACGTTATACTAACTTAAAACCTAAAAAGTTTGAGATCAAGTAAGCGTATCATGCTATAATAAATGATCTCGATAATGAAAAT
>JAVTVY010010659.1:0-44156 GCA_036873755.1 Hanleya hanleyi | reverse complement strand
AGAAATCGACATATATGTGCAATTTATCGGGTGATACTGATTTGTAGAAGAGATAGTTTAGAAATGTAGAATTATATATCTCTTATCAAACAATGGACACGTAGATCCAGTACATATTCTCCAAGTCTCGTTAGTACACATGTTTGAAAAGGGAAATATTGCCGAAGTGTCCTACAAGGGTGATTCATACTGCCTTTCCTTTGTCAATCACACGGGACCTGTATTCTGGATAAAAAGTGGAGACTTCAAGCGAGACTATAAACCCCGTCTTCTTAGAACCATTGCATTAAATCAATCCCTCTGTCCTTTCTCTTTACCAAAGGACGGAATTTAATGGCACAGAAACGATCGTACAGGTCGTGGATATCTGGAGTATAACAGACGTCATTGCATCCATTAGTTAGTATTACTCTTCCGGGACGGTTGAATATTTTATTGCTATATTGTGAGTTAGCAACACAGGCTGTCTGACTCTTCTGTAATTTATTGAACACAAAGAGCCTATAAACAACATTTGTTCGTATTTAGGACATCAAGGCGAGCCATAATTGATCAGGATTTCTGTGTATTGTATAATGATGGGTATACTTATAATTCCCAAGGTTCGAAGCTTCGCAAGAAACTGCCATCGTCATAGTGATATGGCGTTTGTATTACCAGTGTGGCAATTTGTATCGTTAGCGAAGTTCGTCACAGTACTTACACCAAATCATATAATGATAGGTGTAAAATATTATAACGTTTTCCGATTCTCTTAATTTATTAAATGTTTTCGGCTAGTGTACGAGAAGCTTGTCAGAAATACTGAATATATTTAGACTAGAAATACTGAAATGTGTGAAGGCCTAACTGATTAAAGCTTCAGAAGATAATGCTGTTTCCGGCTATGCTAGTCAAGCAATAACTTGTGATGGTGAATTTATCAGAGTCACATAATCCCGTGGATATATTGGGAAGAGAAATCCACTGAACTTGAAATAAATTAGGTCATAATCAGAACCCTTCCTCTAACGACCGTTAGAAAGTTGGATGAACTGACCAGTGACTCTCAATGCTGCGACAGTGTGGACAAACGTCAACATGTTTGCAACACTGTCAAACAATGTATCACAATGTAGTGTTGTATCACGATCAATGATGATTCAGGATCACTACAATGTTGCATAATTATATCGAATCTCCTCCTTTAAGGATAGATTTTTAAGTAGATGCGATCTTTCAACCTTTGAGTCAAAGGTTGAAAGATCGCATCAATGAGATAGCCTCTATGAGTTTTGTCATAATGAAAGGAGAATCGTTCAACAGAGTTCGACAAATTGTTCATGTTGAATGACCCTGAAGATATTGTGAAGAGCTAGTGGGCATGATTTACTTACGGATGGTTTCTTATCCATAAGCAGAGTCCTAATATGACAATCAGCTGGCATGAACATCATGATGTTTTGCCGGCACCATTGAAAAATGTTGACCGCCTCTTTGTTGCAGGAAACTAGCCTATTTTAGGTATACTATGACTTGTCTAGTATAATCCGTGGCGTGTCCTCCTCCTCCTCCTCCGCCTACTCCTCCTCCGCCTACTCCGCTTTACTCACTGCACAGCGGGTCGCATAGATGTGGCGCGGGATAGGGTGGGGCGAGAGACCTGGGGTTTTCACCACCCGAGATTCCATGGGCCAGGCTTGCACCCTACAGTAGAATGGGTCGGATGGGTCGACTGTGCATGCGCGATGAGTAGTATAGAAAGGGCACGCGATCTCCCTAGTTCTTTTAATCTGGTGCTAATGGTATTCTATGAATTAGATCTTTGGATTATGGACGCGGAAATTCTTTGATGGACAACAGCTGAATATTGAATGACGGACTAGACGCTTGTATTGCAAATACAGATATGTTTAAAGATTAGTAAAATGATACACTCAAATCAGTATCCAATGGTACTGTGTATGTACAAAATATTCTGGTTTAAAATTACCTCGTCCTCGACCATCCATCTCTCAAAGGCCAAGAAGTTTTTCCAAAGAAGAGCTCCAATGGTGTAGAGGGTCTATCCAACGCTCCAGATGTCTGAAATATCTACAGGAACATGTATAATTCTATGAGCATGTTATTATTTGAGTCCTATAGTTCGACAAGGCTGGAACATATGGTAACTCATTTATTTACAAGCATAGTAGGTTCTCACTCGAGTTCAGTTCTAGACTTTCTAGATTTTCTCATTCTAGTTTGCAAAAATTTGCACTGTACGAGCGTTAGCTAGTGCAGTTTTCATTTTTACATTGAGTGTGGAAAACTTCATCTACAATTAAAGATTATGAGCACTTTTTTCTACGCAAGCATGGCAAGGCTACGTGTGAAATACAGAGACGGGCTCAATGAGTACACCATAGCACGCCGGCTACATGCACTGAATGAAAGAGAGCGATGTTTGCAGAAATTATTAGTTCAATTATTCATTGTATTAAAACGTAATAAACAAGTTTATGATATATCTCCTAATATAATAAAATAAATAATGTGCTTCAAATCATGTAAAACTAATATTTTAATATTAGCCTTCTGGTGACTGGCGGCTATAAATATAGCTTTGCGGTAGCAAGTGCGTAGATTTTTCATTTCACTGGATTTTTGTCAACAAGCAAGATCTCTCCGTACATGTTATGATTTCATACAGCCAAATTCGTCTGCATCAAACAGCAAACAGTAATTATTGAATGTAAACGGAATTTTGTACTACTTAGGATCTATTTATACAAGAACAACGCCAGATGTCAGAAAGCAGAGTTGCTGGTCAAAATTTTGTTTACAAACAGAAGACAAAAGTATAACCATAACCGTGATGTGAATTCACCATTTTATATGAGAAAACATATTCCCTTATGCTTCCACAGCTCATCATTTGTAATAATGAAACAGACTACATGCGAATACCAGACCAATATGTATGAATTGAGGTGAATAAGCCGCATTTGACATGTTTTTTTTCTGGGCGGATTGCTAATAATTTTTGAATACGCCTATTCTCTACTTAAAACGATATCATGTAAACACTGGTGATATTGTACTGAGCAATACACCAAACGCACAACCTCAATATCCATGCCAGTACCAAATGTTCACGGACAAACATATATAATCTCAGCTGTAGTAAGAAGTTCCTGTCTTAGATGTGTGCACATCAACATCGTTACACGGAAATGACCTTGGCGTTATTCATCCCGAACATCTTTGTGGAAGATTGGGAATCTGACGGATATCGTATCGGACACATATTGACTGCGAGTAGATGCACACAGGAAGTAATTTTCTCCCTGTACCCAGTTAAAATTAGTGCGATAATTCGAATACATTTCAGTTTTGTTCCCAAAGGTCAGTAATGAACGCCTTGTAGAGTAAAAAATTATTATCGATCGCCAGTGAATTACTTTTACGGACAATTAGACAAATGGTGACAATTATAGAACAAAGTGTTCCGTGTCCGCTTTTCAATATCTTCGGAATGAATCAATATATAATCAAACTAAAGGCCACTGGACGGCCAGAGGCTGAATGATGGTCATTGGATGGACGGCGAGAGGCTGAATGAAGGTCATTGGATGGAAGGCCAGAGGCTGAACGAAGGTCATTGGATGGACGACGAGAGGCTGAATGAAGCCCGTTGGATGAACGGCCAGAGGCTGAATGAAGGTCATTGAATGGACGGCGAGAGGATGAATGAAGATCATTGAATGGGCGGCCAGAGGCTGAACGAAGGTCATTGGATGGACGACGAGAGGCTGAATCTACGTCACTGAATGGACGGCGAGAGGATGAATGAAGGTCATTGAATGGACGGCGAGAGGCTGAATGAAGGTCATTGAATGAAAGAAGGACTGGATGAAGATCATTGGATGGACGGCGAGAGGCTGAATGATGCCCATTGGATGGACGGCGAGAGGCTGAGTGAAGGTCATTGAATGGACGGCGAGAGGATGAATGAAGGTCATTGAATGGACGGCGAGAGGCTGAATGAAGGTCATTGAGTGGACAGCGAGATGCTGAATGAAGGTCATTGGATGGACGACGAGAGGTTGAATGAAGGTCATTGGATGGACGGCGGGAGGCTGAATGAAGGTCATATTCATATACTGTCAACTCTCTGCTGTTTGAAATCAGTGCAACAGGATATGCAGGCACCTACGAGTGTTATTTAGCTTTTATAACGAAATGTTCATGTGCATGTATTGTCAGTTTGTTGTGTATTCCTATGCCTCAGACGATCGTTCGGACATTCGAAAGAGCGGAAAGGTATAAGTCAGTTTTGTCCATGGTACGACCACAGTGTTCCCAGGATCATGGAGCCTACCCAGGGATATTGTTCATGATTTCTTGAAAAGATATTTATCATCAAAATCACCAGTTTGGGAGCGCCGCAATATCACCAGTCAATTCCCTAACTGCCCCTTCTCGTCACGAAGATTTTATATTATTATCAGATTTACGTCACGTCCACTGGATTACATCTCCACACATATCCGCCGGATTGTGTGGCTTTAATCAAGTCATCATCACACGCCATGGCTCGACTATCAAAGCCAGTACCAATGCCAGCATAAAATTCTGAAGATGTAATTAATTAGGCCTTCATAGCTTTCGGCATCTCTAAATATACCCACTACGTCTGAAGAGCTACATAATGGCCAATCTAAGTAAACTCAGATATAATATCACGGACTATTATATCTGAATTCAGCCCTATATAAATCCCGTGCGAGTTGAAACTACTATTGTTAGCCAATCAGATGGATGGCTGGTTTTAACTATTTCAAAATCACGCCCACAGTAATTACACAAGGTAGCTCCTGGTCTAATATATAAACATTATCCCGAGACAGTTTCCAAATATGGCATCATTTCCAGACAGGGTCCATAAACATCAAAGAGTTTACTCCCGCCGAAAAGTCTGGCTTTGTTAGGGGTAGAAAATATCAAAAGATTGTGCCGTGCGCAGATGTTAATCTCCTTGAAGTAAACGTCAATCATTGTCAGAGCGAAAATGTTAAAATCGTCGTGATTGGCTTATTGTGGAATCTCGTAGAATATCGGTGAACATTTCGCACGAAGTTTTCATAGCGTTACGTCTAGATGGTATTCCCCTGATTTACCATCTTGGTTTACCTAGATTGCATAATGGCAGGCAGAGTGCATATCAAATAAAGGACGAGAAACAGATATCAGTACAATTCTGCTACTTGTTTTGTTACCTTGGTATAAGTACTGTTGCCAGCTTCGTTATCGACATAATCCTCAGATACATTGTCGCACTGCTCATATGGAGTAAAATCATATTCCCAGGGCGACGACGGTCCATTTGCGAGACTCAGTACATCCCATTGCTACAAATCACACAGTAAAATGACTCACTAACGACTCGAGGTCGTCTTGATGTCCTAAATATGGAAACTGGTTGTATAAATGTTCTTTTTCGTTCTCAAGTTACAGGTCCTGGCTTATTGAGAAGAGGATTTAGACAGCCTGTGTTTCTAACTCTGTAGTAATAATTGTAGTAATAAAAATACCTAACCGTCCCGGAAGAGTAATACTAACTCTTGGATACAATAACGTCCATTACACTCCAGATTTGGAGGACCAGAACAATCGTTCTATGTTAATAAACTCCGTCATTCTGTGGAAGGAAAGGACAACAAGCTTGATTTATTTCAATGGTTTCTATAGAAGATCTGTATATAGTCTTGCACTCTAAGTCTCCACATTGAATATTGACCTCGACTATAACATTAAAACGGTATGACTGGATAGGGATTGGATAGACACGTGTACTATAGCAGCGAACAGCAATTTGAACAGAATCCAGCTGAGAAAACACTACAAACTGGTCTGAAAAAATCGAATCGCCGAATATCTGGATAACCTCAAACCTCATTGATTGAAACTGTAGTTTTCGCATCGCTTCTCGTTCGAATTTCGCGCCCATCGCTTCATTTTTATTCCTTTATGCGTTTCTTTCTTCGATACATATAGGTATACAAGCACTATAGTCTAAACGAATAACGAAAAGAAGAGATAAACAAAAATGAACATAGTGAAGTGTCCATTTACAGATTCGTCTATATAAGTCGGTGTCTTCCGCTCATGTATACATTCCGTTGACGTAGCTGATTATACGGGATTACACTAATTACTAAATGTACGATTATACGGCTATAAAAACAATCATCTTGATTCCAAACTTTTGAAGTTTGCCTCCAAATATCAGATGTTGATAAGATAAAAAATCGTTGTCATCTTCGGCACAATGCTAGATCTGAAATTTAGATGCTGTTTCAAATGTTACGAATGTGTGTCTTATTCCGATAGATACTGGCCAAGCCCTGTTTGTGCACAGTGTGTGTAAGGCCCCCTTTGTGACAACTCAAAACGAAAGTGCGTGTTGGAGACGTTTACCCTTTGGTAAACCTTTTTAGAACATCTCACAATTTCTCCCAAACTGATTTTGACCTTGGTTGATCAGGGTGACGCTGCTAAGCTCCTGAGACCGGATGTAAAATATGCTTGCATCTCGACGAGTTTCCACGGAGAACAGCCATGATCCTATTGACTCTACTAATCATGTTAAAGACCAGAACATCGAATGAGTAGAATGATCTGAATCATTATGTGTTTGATCATAGACCCAAATAGCAAGTGCTGTACACAACGTCTTGTATGCGGGATGACCCTGGTCATCAAGGGTCACTTGGTGCAGATCCTTGTTCCTAATCTCGATTGACCCTGTCTTGGAATGGTCAGTCTGAGATCGCGTAAAGTATAACAACTAATTTCCTCACTGTCACTCGAACCATGAATCAAAGAGGCACATATACTACATTAGCCGTTAAACTAACGCGTTCTTTTCAACGCATTCCCAATGGATTAGATGGTTATGATGGCCATTAATCTCCAACCTACGGCCATTTAGTTTCTCCTATTCTCAACAGGAACGAAAATACAACCAAAATTAATTAGGCTCCGTCAGTCAGGAAGTGATAATTTTATACATGAGAGTTTATTATCGCTTACAGTCACCAAAGTTATACAGTAACTATTTTTTCCATATTGGAAAGTTCACAGCAATACAATAGTTTCATCAGCGCTAATGTCACTATATACGATCGGATATCCTGGAATGTTTTATGTAGATCACGTATTACACGATGTTAAAAAAATGCTTTATAAAAATGCAAATGTTCATAGACCAAAAAGCTTCTCCAAATAACAGTTCCTACGATGTTTTTTGACTGTTCATTGGACCAGCTGATAGGAAGTCCATGTGAGCATGTATATATATATTCGGTTAGCAGGTCATGTTTCACACCACATTTTTCGGCAAAGCGGAGAGATATGATATCGGTAACTAATATGTTCACAATGTGCGATAAAACAAAAAGACTATACCAGGTATGTACAAATCAGATTACCCATAGAGGTGTGAGAAAGGTGTAAGGGACGGATAAGGTACTAGTGTATATGAAAGTTTGTGGGAGCTTGCACATTTATGGTGGATTTGGGATGATCTCCTTGAATGTCGTAGGTATATAGGACAATGCTACCAATTCCCCCAATAAAGAGGATATGTTCAGGTTTTGATGTCTGTTGGTGACTTTAACACTTTTTACGGTGCCAAGATCACGAAGCAATAAAGTTTCCTCCAAGCTGTAACTATTCTACTATGTTGACGTGTTTTTTCTGGTGAGGATTGCTGAACGTAATTTCGTAATCAGATCACGGTCGCCTCACTTCCATCTGTAAACAAAGTAGTTTCTTTTATGGGGAGTATCGCTTGTTCATCTGCTCTAAACGACCATATATATTCAAACTAGCTTTGTGGATTAAGTACTCATGCAGATTCTCTCTATCTTGCAACGCACGGTCTGAGATCGTCCAGATAATACCAACCGATTAATGAATCAAATGATGTATCAACCGTGAACTGCTTTACAGCGCGTATCTCACGACGCAAATATCAGATTGATGATGGCCCACGAACTTTCTGCATCGTTTTTTTTTATGTTCGCAATGAGCGAAAATTTATCCGTTATAATGCTTTATAACGGATGACATTTGCAATCCCCTAGTTTTTATACCCGAGTTTAATTATCCTTGTCACCATATTCCAAAGTCGATATACAGCTTGTCTGAAATAAAGCGCATGACAATAAATCCAATGCTATCGTAAATTTCCCCATAGAAAAATTTGTTTCGTATCAATAATAAGAGTAGTGTTCTTTTATTGGAAGAAACCCTGAACTATACAGAAAAAGTTTTAGGCCAAAATTCGAAAACATGACTTTTTCTTAAAGGTGTGATCTAATTAACAAAATCATCAATTAATCATCAATCATCAATTGATGTAAAGACATACATACAACATGAGATAACTTCATACCTATCGATCGCACAGCCAGTATATTCGCAAATGTGCAATCCTGGAGAAATAAGCTACTTAGTAATATGTATTGTTCATGTACATAGTTATCACAATGAAGAGACAAATGTCAGTGGGTGTGTAAAAGTCCGGTACGCGGGGGTTTTCACTACGTTGAAAGATAAATAATATGATAAATTCAAGCCAGTTAATGCATGTAAGCATATGCAGAGGCGCTCAACGATTTCCAATGGTATTGTCTATGTAGATCATGTTCTCATCCTCCTATAGTCTCCTATAGTCATTGACCATCCCATGTACATGGGTGAAGAAACGTCTCAAATTAACAGTTCTTGCAACGTGAAGAGTCTATTCAGTGTTCCAGCAGACTGGAATGTCCATTCCATGAGCAGGTCAATAACGTGGTTGAGATGCTATGGTATAACAAGGCTGGAAGATATGTTACAGCTGAAATAATCAGAAGGAAGCAAGTTCCACCATGCTTCCCAGCTGACAATGTATGGTAAAGCAAAAGCCTACACGGGCATGCCATACGAATATGCAACGGTGTGCAACACTCCTATCAACAGATTTGTAATGAAAGACCTTTAAATGGATCGCGGATAACCAATGTATTACCTTTAATGATAATTCGGTCTATGCAAAATGTTTCGATATCTCCCGATGAAATGAAGGTCATTGGATGGAAGACTGGACGATATCTATCGATCATGGTGCAAACAATTTACTAGCCTGCAACAACGATGCCAGTTCATTCTCTGGTCGCCTACACAGGAACATGGAATATGCTCGATATATCGTATGTAGGACCCTTGCTCTTTTAGTTAACCTCTTATGGCAGAACTGTGTCATTTATTATCCCGACGTTGCGCCTTTGTTACAAGTATATGGTAATACATGACAACGGTAAGACAAAGAGAAACAATTAATTTGAGTAAACATACACCGGTACTAACACTTTTTCATTATCAACAGGAGGCCCTCGGTGGCCGAGGGTCTACGGCGCTTCGTTGGTGACCGCTAGCCTCACACCGCTGAACCGGCAAGGGTTCGAGCCCAGCCGGTCCATGTGTGGAAGTTTGTCAGTTACTTGCCGACGGGCGGTGGTTCTCTCCGGGTACTCCGCTTCCTCTATCAACCAAACTGTCATCATAACAAAACCTTGAGTGTGACATTAAGCCAAATTCCTCCCCCCTTCATTATCAACAAATTTCCACTGTGGTACTATTTCTCTTTACCAGTCCATATTCAGTAGTTTCTCACCATACGACTGAATATAAAATATAACAAAGAGAAGTAAAATCGTTAAGATTGAAACATCGCTACTGACGAATATATGGTGTAAGTTCTCACATTTCACACATACCGTTACCTTTACAATTAAATAAATATAAAAGGCTAAACTTTGTGGGATTTTTTAATTGAACAGCAAAAGTTCTCCCAAAATCAATGTGTTGACTCCCTAATATGGTTCTCTTCAAGACGATCAGGACGATTCAGGGGTGCTTAACCAGAAGTATTCAGTACTGGTCTCTTTTCCTAAATGGAGCGTTTCTCGAATGATGAAGCTCTCTTGGAAAAAGGAAGCTCCCTGTATGTTCAGAAAAAAAGCTGGACAAATTCCTGACAGTTCAGGTATTAATTGCTTTAATTTCAAAAGTGAATATTAAGTGATCATTTTACTATATGGCTTAACATGGAATGACAAAGATGTCTATACTACATGAATGAAACGGCACTGAGAAATGTGTGTGTGCATCGCAGTGTACTTAATGAAAAGGTTAAAGTGATCGTAAACCCTCAATTAAAGTTTCCATCAAATGAAAGACCATTGCGAACAGTGTCGGAAAATATTTATTTAAATTTTTTACGATTTTATTACACAGAGTAAACTGCAATTAAAGCATGGTATTCTATGGTGGTCTGTTGCAATCATATTTAGGTCCAGTGACGTCACACTGCCTTAATACATATATTTCAAACTTTGTATGCACTTTCCAATGTTTGACTCAAGCTTAAGGTATGTATATTTTGAGTTTCAAAACAGACTCACTGTTCCAATGTGCATGTTTCACCAAAATCTCGGAGATGGTAACTCATGAGTGTCAAGTCTTGCATTTAATTTCCCCGATTTTGGAACTTGCACATTGGAACAGTGAGTCTGTGTTGAAACTCAAAATATACATACCTTAAGCTTGAACCAAGCATTGGAAAGTGCATACATTGTTTGAAATATATGTATTAAGGCAGTGTGACGTCACTGGACCTAAATATGATTGCAACAGACCACCATAGAATACCATGCTTTAATTGCAGTTTACTCTGTGTAATAAAATCGTAAAAAATTAAAATAAATATTTCCGACACTGTTCGCAATGGTCTTTCTTTTGATGGAAACTTTACTTGAGGATTTACGATCACTTTAAAAGAGAGTAAGAAGAATTGTATATCTACTTAGTGTACATCCAAACGTAATATATCTTACATGTATGTTCAAGCACTGAAGATTTTAACTTACTTGCAAGGTGACCATACCACCTTTTAAGGTTGAACGGTCAAGTTTTGGGAGAAACATGTTTCCGCCCTTTAATAATTACACTATTTTCCCCGAATTGCCGTACCATCAACTATGCTATTTGAATTTCAGGTCACTTTTTAGAACAAATCATGAACAGTTCAGGGACATTGCCCCTGAATCAAACCCCAGCCTGAAATTCAGGCCCATATTTCGACTCATTTGTTCAAGGAAAACCAATCCCTAGACCAGTTCAAGGTACATCCCTGATCAATTGACTGTTATGTTGTTGTGTAACACGACACGAATGTTAGCTCACTCTATTACTTGTTGCTGGTCATTTAGACCCACTCATTCACCAGGCCAGTAATTGACCTCTGTGCCTTCATGTAACAGGCGCGAAATCTGATTGACAGGTCAGATGTTTTTTAGTGACGGGATGGCTGTCTTGTGCAGCTGTTTGATTATGCAAGGAACTTGATATTTGTTTTACAATGGATTTTGGTAACATGCATTTGGACTGTAGAGAGTGAGGCATAGAATCTGGTCAGATTGACCAGGGCTAGCAGACTGTACACATCTCACAGGTTTGTCTGGGGTAAGCTTGGTATTTGTTAGCCTTATAAGACGCCAAGCGAAAGCCTTGGCGTCTTATCACGGTAGTTACAAGTGAAAAAGAACTGCAACAAAACGTCCAAAATATAGTTACTTTCAAACCTCATACACTCCCCTGAATATTTTCTTTCCGTGCTATGATCACATAAAGTTGAGTGGTTGGTGTCATTGGAGTGTTTAAATGCCTTGAACGAAGCGGAAGAATCGAAACATTTTCTCAACAATTCTTCGGCCACCTAAATTTCTAATCGCCGCCATGTTTATGTAATGCGCATGTGTCGAACAAAACAACATCCGGTCCCAAACGCACATGGCTAGTTAAACCACGCCCACCACGTGTAGCCATGTGCTTTTGGGACCGGATGTTATCATGTTTCGATTCTTCTGCTTCGTTCAAGGCATTTAAACACTCCAATAACACCAACCACTCAACTTTAGGTGATCATAGTACGGGAAGAAAATATTCAGGGGAGTGTAAGAGGTTA
Organism: Hanleya hanleyi; assembly: GCA_036873755.1. NCBI lineage: Eukaryota > Metazoa > Mollusca > Polyplacophora > Lepidopleurida > Hanleyidae > Hanleya > Hanleya hanleyi. The sequence goes on along the minus strand of JAVTVY010010659.1, from coordinate 32,119 downwards.
GTTAGGACGATCGCCCGAACCTACTATAATAGCCCGTTTTGGCTTCAGTAGCCGGAAGCAGCTACGCGCATGTAGCTAGAACGGGCTATAAAGGGTTAAATCGGGTTTTAGTCGGCCCATTCCACAACAGTGCAAGCTATGGTATACACGTACAACAACAACTAACATTACTCTTTCCACCCACCCAACTTACCGGGTTAAAAATTCTTACCTATAGACACAGTTATGATTATAATATTACGTACTCACCTATTAACGACTTTAAATTCGTAATTTCCTCGTCTAAAACCACTTTTCTCCACACTTCTTTTTCACCCACGGATTCTTCGCAATCCCCGCCGTCTATAACACCAGAACCCGGATGATGTCATTCTCCCTTTTGCGGCTAATTACCCAAATGGTCAGCATTGTCTAAGGTTCATCGGAATCTACGGATAAGCATAATGACCATTATTACACTAATGTTAGCATGTTTTGGGGAATATATAACAAAAGATTTATCCCGTTTCTCCCTATTTTGTGGATACTTGTATCAAAATTAACTATGTTTATTTTTAAGAGTAGCACACTTTCAAGCGACAGCATTTCAATACAGTTACCTTGATATACCAAATAAAGAACGTGAAATGTGTAAAAAGTTGTGGGTCATACAAACTTATTTTGTTGATGCAAATTTCCTTTTCAAAATATTGAATTTCAACAACAAGTTATGTAATTGAATTAATTGTCATTTTCTCAATTATCTATGCTTAAAACAATGAGAGATCACAGTAAAACTCAACCACTATACACTTTCATTGTCCACATAGAGTTCGAGCACGGAATTTTCCGGGAGGAAAAAAAAAATTAATCCAGGCAAGAATGTCCAAGGCCAGCCCAGTCGAGCGAAAAAACATCATCGAGCGAAAAAATTAAATACATTGAGGCCCCTGTGAAACGCAGTAGACTTGTTAGCAAACGAAAGTCTACGGTATTCAATAAAGTGAGTAAAGTAGCCTCCAACATTAATGTTTACAATATATGATGGCGTTATGTGGGAAAGACAAGTGACAAGTGGTGAAAATGGCAGTCAACGATAGAGTCATCGTCGTATTATTAGGTGATAATATTGATATTTCTGCAATACAGTCCTCCTGTTAAGCACCCGATGAATCGACAAATATGTTCCCCAGATGGAAGAATGACGGTTCGGGGATGGACTTGGCATTTCGTTACTTACTGAAATTCAAATATAAATTATGTTAATATTGGTATAATTGATCAGCATATCCTATCGATATCCCATATCAACACATCATGGCTGTAAGTTGTAACATGTCCACCATATGGGATGAATAAAATAGGCCTACACATTTATTGTTGGACCGACATCGGCCCAACGTTGGCATTCCACTTGCATCAGACGGCAGTCGCCAACATTGGCCCAATGCCATTTTGGGGGGAATTTATTGAAATGATGTGAACGAGTGCTCCTTCTATTGCTTGACTATCTGCAATATCGATCGGAAGATAGTGAGTGTGATTAATATTTCATCTGAACTATTTATGTTGCTCACCAAAACAAAATGTTGACCCGTCCCCTCCCCACTCACATAAGAAAAGCACTTGTTGAAATTTATCCTTAAATTAAATGTATTGCAGAAATATATAAGATCCCAAATACTCCACAGAATAGATGAAAATATCGTTACTTTATGGCATTTGCATTTTCCATTTTCACAACTTTGTCATGTTCTAATTAGTTACCACTTTATCCTTCACCATTTCCCCCCTCAAAATATACGTTGCGTTGGTTAGAACTGTGACACCACAGTACAGGAACATCACAGTTTCATTCTGTTAAACATATAACAGCCTTGAAACATGTCAACAATTTCAGAGCTAATATTAGGACTAGAGGTCACATGTTTACCCCAGGAATCTACTTCGACTGGAAACCCCTATGATGGGATATCTTCAAGACATTGTTCAATATGTTGCAGAACTTCAATCATTTCTGGTTTTAACATTTTTCCTCTAGTCTTCATGAAGTCTGTTCTGAGCTCTGTGGCTGTGGTCATGTCCCCCATTAACTCCATCTCCCCAAGAGTAGCGAAGATCCTATCTTCGATATGGGCCTGTTCGTGGGAATACAGAGAACACGAATGAAATGTAAAGCTGTGTATGGCCTATGGGCTTTGCAGCCAACTAAACACCTCAACAAAAGTAAGTTCCCCCCTAAACATTGGTTAATATTTTCTAAGATATTTATGCGATTGTAAGGAGATTTCTCACAGAGCATTAGTTTGACCAGTGCAACAATCAGTGAAAATGATTACCATGTAGGTGGTGCTTTGCCTGAATGAATATGAATTCAATGCAAGACGGTCGCATTTCAAAAATTGCAAAACAGATTATCAAAGACAGATTTTATTCAATCACGAACAAATCCTAACAGGTAGAGCAAAGACAGTGATATCCAATCACACAGTTTGACTAGAGCAACAATCGGGGGAAAAGATTGCCCTGTACGTGGTGCTATGCCTGAATGAGCATGCATTGAATGTAAGACAGCAGCATTTCCATAAATTTCAAAACAGATTATTAAAGACAGATTTTATTCAGTAACGAACAAATCCTAACCGGTAGAGCAAAAACAGTGATATCCAATCATGCACACGATTTGACCAGAGCAACAATCGATGAAAAAGATTACCCTGTACGTGGTGCTATGCCTGAATGAGCATGCATTGAATGCAAGATGGTAGCATTTCCATAAATTGCAAAACAGATCATTAAAGACAGATCTTATTCAATAATGAACAAATCCTACCCGCTAAAGCAAAGACAGTCCTATCCAATCACACAGTTTGACCAAAGCAGCAATCGGTGAATATGATTACCGTGTTGGTGGTGCTTTGGCTTAACCCTGTCAGGCCTGGAGGGCCATTATGGCCCTCTCCTACCAAACTTTCTCTCCTATCTCCGGAGCGACAACAAAATGAAAGCAGACTTTTTAGTTGGTCATATTTGGGTCATTTTGAACGTAATTGCATACCCCCAGAACAGAGGACCATGAGTAAATCACTGGGACATTTGGGACCTGTCCAGGTCTAGGACGCTACCGTATCCCCCCCCCCCCCCCCCCTCCAATAGTTTTCTTACCTCTGGAGATTGGATGCTGAAACTTACCACAATACACCCTTGGGTCACGCTCTACCAGAACATGATGCAAACATTTGACGTCATTTTCAAAAGGGCATTTTTGGTCGATTTTTTGGGTCAGATTTTTCGAATTTTTTATTTGTGTATATTCTTTGCAAAAACTGCATGATAAATTAGTAAATAATAGTCCGATGCGAAATAAAACCATTTTCACCCACTTTTCTGCGAGGAAAAGCAGAACATTTGAAGAAAAATGATGAAAATATCACTTTTTTGGTACATCACATGGCCGCTATCTTGGATTTACCCATGATCCTCCGTTCGGGGGGTATGCAAATATGTCCAAACTGACCCCAATATGACAAACTAAAAAGTCTGCTTTCATTTTGTTGTCGCTCCGGAGATAGGAGAGAAAGTTTGGTAGGAGAGGGACATAATGGCCTTCCAGGCCTGACAGGGTTAAGGCATAGCACCACCTACAGGGTAATCATATTCACTGATTGCTGCTTTGGTCAAACCGTGTTATTGGATAGCACTGTCTTTGCTTTAGTGGTTAGGATTTGTTAGTTATTCAATAAAATCTGTCTTCGATAATCTGCTTTGCAATTTATGGAAATGCTACCGACTTGCATTCAATGCATGCTCATTCAGGCATAGCACCACGTACAGGGTAATCTTTTTCATCGATTGTTGCTCTGGTCAAATCATGTGATCGGATATCACTGTTTTTGCTCTACCGGTTAGGATTTGTTCGTTACTGAATAAAATCTGTCTTTAATAATCTGTTTTGAAATTCATGAAAATGCTACTGTCTTACATTCAATGCATGCTCATTCAGGCATAGCACCACCTACAGGGCAATCTTTTTCACCGATTGTTGCTCTAGTCAAACTGTGTGATTGGATAGCACTGTCTTTCCTCTACCTGTTAGGATTTGTTCGTGTTTGAATAAAATCTGTCTTTGATAATCTGTTTTGCAATTTTTGAAATGCGACCGTCTTGCATTGAATTCATGTTCATTCAGGCATAGCACCACCTACATCGTAATAATTTTCACTGATTGTTGCACTGGTCAAACTAATGCTCTGTGAGAAATCTCGTTACAATCGCATAAATATCTTAGAAAATATTAACCAATGTTTAGGGGGGAACTTACTTTTGTTGAGGTGTTTATAATATACTAGCCTCTTTATAACATTAAACAGGGTCATGTCCGAAAAAGAGCTCTCAGTTAAAGAGTTATTGAGCTGCAAATACCCACATACAATAAAAATGGCAGGCGTTACAGGCGTTCTGAAGTCATTACATCAACTTAATGTGATATTTCCTTGAAAGAAGTCCAATTGTGTCCGTGTAAACTTCAATACCAATGGGCCTTACCAGAAACAATAATGATCACCGACTGGGATTTTATGTATGAAATGTCATATCGTCTTCCTGATACCATTGTAAGCTGCTGACCGTGTTAATCGTTATGGTATCCATGACGCTTGTTTCTCGTTATCAATTGTTACCCATTTGGATCTGCATATCCGTCGACATTGATCGTATCTGTGATATAAAATACGTCTTTTAATCAATCCCGTCAAAAATCTTTGATGAAAGACGATTGAATATTGAATGTCGAATCTGACGCTTGCTATTACACGCCCTTGGGAAAGTGAAAAGAAAGGCAACGAGTATGCAAATTCAACGATGCATTCTTTTCAACCCATTATTAAAGACAACCATTCTGTACTCTGAGAGAAATTAATAAAGCAAGGAAATAATAACCTTGGTTTTGGAAGAGATATCTTCATATTTGATTTTGTCCTCCGGGGTAACAAAGATTGGGCGAAGGTCCCTCATTTTGCCACGCCTAATACCATCCGGAACATCTCGTCGATATATGTCCTGGTTTTCTTTGCATCTGGAGGAAAAGCGTACCAGACTTTCGTCTAATTCAATGCCAGTTGACATTGTCACGTGTTTTTGTGGCAGTGAGGGACTGGAGAGATATTTGCTGGCTCGCAGCAATTTTCGCCATTCCAAAACTTCGTTGTGAACTGTTTTTTGGTGTTTTATTTCCAATATCGGGCTCTCTTGAGTCAGATGCAGGGCTCCATTGATGTTCTGTTTTACCTATACGAAGTATATTTTTGGCAGATGAAAGAATTCTGTATTTTGAGTGGTTCCGAGGGCTTTGGTGAACTGCTTACCCAGACAGACCAAAATTTACACTGGGGAACTTCAACATTTCTGTCTAAATATGTAAGTCCTAATTTTCTTTTCAATGTCATATAACATAGATATCATGCGAAGAAAAGAAAGGAAGAGCACGAATATATAGTCAAACTCGTTAAATTATGTATCCAGCAAGGAAAGTGTCAGACTTGCAAGACAGTGTCTCATACCTTCCTAATTGAGAAAGAAGGGTAATAAATGGACACAATATGAACGACTCCTCTCATATATGCCCTCCACTTTGGACTGTTACACCACCTTCTTTAATGTCACATACGAGCCCAATATTTATCTATTTCTGTACATTTGAATTGAATGGTTTACAAAAGAAAATGGTTTACTGTTGTGCAATGCACATTTCCGTTAGTTGATTTGTAATGGAACTAAAAATACCGTTTCAACCAAATAGGGGAAAACAGGAGAGACGAATGTCGGTGAGGGCGGTGACACACAGTCAGAAGATGTAGGTGTCTCTACCCAAGATGTACCTCAGGATCTTGATGCCCCCATAGCTTCGGGGAGTCAAAATGATGCAGAAGATGACTATGAATACCCATCCCCTCCCAGACAAGAGGCCCCCCCCCAGACACAGGAACGAGAGAGAGGGTGGAAGACATTATTCAAGACAATTTAGATGGGGGGAATACAAGGAACACTGGGGCATGCCGTCTGTGCAGCAGCAGTTTTTCAGTTTTTGGATGGGATGTGACCATGAGGGGTGTGAACATTGGGTTCACATCATATGTTTGGGACTGAAACCCAAATCTTTGTGCCAAATTAAGGGACTGCCATTCTTCTGTCCAATCCACATAAACGATGATTAAATGAAATTAGTGCACTCTTTATGGCGTCATATCCTTTTTATTTATTTGGGCAAATGATGATATTCGAATATCAAATGCATACATCGCCTTATCTTCTGAAACACTAACCTCTTCAAGTGTATCGAAGGTCCTGCAAACCCTTTCCCATCTGTGTTCGTTGGGGAGACCAGGCGGGAGCCACATCTTCAACCGTCTGTTCTTGGCCTCGAGAATGAAGTCCCCGCCTTCACCTTGGCTGGGGTGGCCAGATGGAGAGATGCCATCATACACGTCCAACAAGGCCTTCACTTCTGTCGGACTTCTTGCTCTTCTTAAGCTGTCGTACATGTCTATTTCTTGGTACGTTGTCATATGCAATCCGTAAAATAACGGAGCGAATTTCATTCTCCCGGAAAGCAACACATCAGAGTTATTGCGGCGCACACCGGAGAGAAAAATATGTAGGGCGAGCACATAGGAAAAGATCACTTCCTGAATGAAGATATAATTCAGATTCTTCACCGATGTTAACCAAGAGCCGAACCTTCTGGGGCATGGCTTGCACTCTTTGGCGAGACACTCTCGGATGTAGGGTAGGACCAACTCCTTCGAAGTTCCTTCTAAGAACACCTATTCAGAATGGAACAGTTGTGATGCAAAGGTAAAAGAGATTTTCTACCAGAAGTATGCATGACTGACCAGCATTACCAATGTTCTGATTGCAGACACATCGGAAATTGCCCTCAACAATAGTACAATATGGGGATCATGATAGTGTGAAGGTGGAGAAATCAAGATACCACAGTTTAGTATGAAAATTATAGGCTTCAGTTAGGTAAAATAACCTTTCACTAATCCAGAAATCTTCAGTATCAATCAGCACCCAGTGGCACAGACGCACACACTCGGTAAATCAGGCATGTACCTAGGCACGGTTATTTTGAACCTACTACTCATTGACACATGCGAAAATCATAGATACAAGCCCGGCATCGCCATAATATACTGTCTAAGTTTATTTATCAAAAACCAACATTTCAATCACCTGCAAAATTTGCCAGGACTTGTGGTGATCTTTCGCCTGCTGACAGTACAGCTGAGCTTTCAAACTCTTGAACCCCAGCATCTTGGCCAAGACATTCAATATGGGCTTCCATAACAACTTAAACATTCCTTTCGTCATGTTCATTTCGTAGTGCCCATATCCAGGAATGAGGAGTATGTCGTTGAACACACGGCGGAAGTCGTCTCTGTCATTGGCATGCTTCTCTCCCATGTGCTTGACAATACTATCCCTTTCAGAAATCTTCCGTCCACACATATTACATTCAAAGAGATTGGCCTGCAGCCTACATAAAAATGGTATTGAAAGATTATCTTCCTTTTTAAAACGTTCTTTAAAAGACCAAGGACGCAATAGTGTTAATGCATCTATTGAAACACGTAAATATAACATATTTGTCAAATGACTATTAAATAGAGATCACAAACCATGTTGTGACGTTAATGAACCCATCACTTTTAATACAATAGAAGTTCGTCATGCACAACGTTTTTCCATGGTTATCAAATTCGCCTGCCTCTCGTAATTCGTCATTAACTTTCCTTTTTTGTCAACCATCTATGCAACCTATTTCTACTCTTCAGTTGTCAGTGAAAGGTGAACCGTTTTTGTCACAACCACACACAGTAACTTTCCCGGATAAAGAGGAACGAAGAACCATTGCAGCGCTACATTATCGTGTTCTTACAGCGGCTGTTCACATCTTCAGGTTTTTGCTTTTTTGGGCGGGGGGTAAAGCAAGATAGTAAATAACAAATGTGGAGGTACAAACTAGTGAATAATTCGGATTTTTCGAATGAAACCTGTAAGTATATAATTCTCACCTGCACCCTAAAACATAAGGTAAGCCATCACAGCCAACGACACACCACTGACGGCAATGGCCAACACCAACATCGGCCCTGATATACCTGAGCACCTTTTCCACCCGCTCGTAGCTGTTGGGGTTATCCATGACGGGGTTTCCCAGTTTGATGTCTGGTTTTTCCAAGGGATGGTCAGAGGTGATGAATTTGTATGGATCGTGTGGGGCATACTTCGTAACAGTACTTCCCGATGTAGAAGATGATTCTAATTTTGTGTCAATGATGTCACTTACCACTGAACCGTTGTTCATTTGCTCAGTGGTTACCTGCTCGATGATGGATGTGATGAAGTCATGGCGGAGTTTTTTGAAAAGCTGGTCACCTGATTTTTCCATTTGCACAATCTTAGCCACCGTGGTTTCGACGTGTTCACCGTCCATATCCAGCCAATGGAATGGAGTGCGATGTGGGTTGGTTTGGATAGGGGGTGTGAAATGATTGTCGCTGATGTGAATGATATTGGTCATGACGCTCACCATAGCTTTAGATTCAACCTTGATTCCGTAAGTTTTACCTACAAACTGATTGTTATCTAGGAAGGAGATAACATCAGTTTCCTTAGGTGGTGGGAGCGGCTGCAGGCTCTGCTGTTTACACCAATTTTGTATAGTGTCGTACCCACCAGAAGGCGTTGACTGGTTCACCAAATTACACACAGTTTTTGAGTTGGACACATAATAATTTAAAATATTCGTTCCAAAAGACAAGGGACCTGCAAAATTTAAGTTACGACAATAATAGATTTGCTCAACAGCCCGACAGAGTGCGACGAGTTTTTTTCGATGCATATCTCCTTCTATGGCAGCCACCGCTTTCACGAAACCTACCACCACTGGATTTCTCTCTACCAACCATTCGTCCAGCTGCAGATGAGGCGGCTCGTGTAATCTGAGATATTGGTCAGAGATGTCGCAGCAATCTTTATATATTACTTCTCTCTGACTCTTTGCAATGGTGGTTACTAATTCTACCAACTCGGCCTGGTTCAACTCGTTTTGTGTTATTGCACGTTGGAGATCAGCTGCTAAATCAAGTTTCCCACGTTTCAACGTTTCTTCATCCTCCAAAAAGGCCTTTCTGCAGACATCTGCACACGCAGTGCACAGATGCTGATCTTTGGGCTGAATATAGCCCCGATTTTGTAGCTCTCGGAGTACAGCAGTGCGAAATTTTCTATGTTTTATTTTCTGCACAGTGAAGCTTCTACCCATAGAAAAATGTTCATGCTGATTGCATTGGCACGTAGAAGGCATTCTGCTACAGTTGTAATACGTTATATGGCGATCTGAAAATGCTGATAAAATGTTCATCTAAAATCCATATGTGTTAAAGTACAATTATCCGACACCAAAGTGAAATATTAGTTGGAAATGGCAACAACTTGTACACAGTTAGCTCATTTGAGGATGGAAATAAAATGTACCAAACCACTTCGTGTTATTCATTTATTGCAAATAATACTGGGTTTAAGAAATATAGATCCCAACAACCGCCATACATCAATAATCAAAGTACAAGTAGTACAAGCAGTATGCTTTGAAAATGTTTGCAAGCCCTAAATGCAATCACTGTATAGGCATAATAGGTATGGGGACCTGGAAACACAATGGCACGTATGATGCATGGACAATAAGGGAAACCAAAATAATGGATATTACCAACATTCGCGGTTTCAGTCGAAAATATGGTATATGTTGATACTTTGATCGCTCATTGAGTATTTTATAGGATATACAGAAATATTGCTGATTGTAACCACAACCTCTTGAATAACTTAGGTGTCATCCTTATTTTTTAGGACAGAAACTTTATATTCTTCACATCTGTCAAGGAATGGAGAGAAGGAAATGGGGAAAACATACCAGGGTCTGTCCCATTCGCCTTCTTAACAATTAATGGGCGAGTTGGAAGCAGACACATCGATTATCATCCTAAAAAGTTAAACACTTAAAATTCGTGTGCAAAAAAAACAGTTAACAAGATAACAAGTGAAACTTCAGTGACTTAATCTGCCAATTTATTGGACTCCTATATAGGTATTCCTTAACCACCAAGACATCGTTCAGTTGTTCGTATCGCCAACAGTATATTGTGAAAGGTCAATTTCATTCACTTTTGATCTTCCTATGGTTCAGTATTATCTGACCCACGGAGCCACACCCACAGTAAAGTGGTATAGACTAGAGTTAAGGATCTTGAGAAAAACCATGTCTTTCGGCCAACGTCTATCCAACGGCCTGAAGTAAGCCAAGCGTGCTGGTCAATACCCGACGTCGGACCAACATGATGGTGTTGTCTGGGGTATCATTAATGAAACTTACATTGTGTAATGAATGTCAAATTATCCATCCAACAACCTATTCAGCCGGAAAGTCGATCAGCACAACTGACAATAGACTGAGCCATAGTGATCAAATGAGCTCTACTTTATAATGAAAATGAAAGCAATAAAGAGGTTTCTTTTATGGCGGCAAATTTCCTAGATTTTATTCCTTAGTGCTTTATGTAGAACACCCCGGCAGGCCATCATGAATAGTTTAGTAAGTAAACAGCCCACTGTCTGACCCTTAAGTCAATGGGCACGGCGATTTGCTCATCTATGCAATTTGCTGCGGGAGTCCGGCTATTATGGGTTAAGAATACTGATCAGCGATACGGATTTGATATTTTTGGAACATCATGATGTCTTGCCGGCATCATTGAAAACAATTTGACCGCTTCTCTCTTGCAGGAAACAAGCCCTTTGTTTATGTATACATGTACTATGATTGTCTTTTTGAATTTGATGCTAATACTGTTATATGGAATATGGAATAGGTCTTTGGATTATGGACGCGGATATTCTCTAATGGACGACGGCTGAATTATGAATGACGGACCAGACGCTTGTAATGGATTTCCAAACGTGGTTTATGATGACCCACGTGTTATAACACATGCCATAAAACATGGAATAGCCTTTACGTAGCCATCATCTGTCTGCAACAACCGCATATCCATTTGCCCGTAATTCCATGCAAGTATACAAGACAATTTTGTTAGTCATTTCGTGTCATTGTAGATATCATATCTTCCAAAATCGCCCTCTGGAAGGGCCATCATTCCCCATGACTTGTGTCCCTGAGCCGGACAACCCTTTTGACCAGTGGGCGGTTACACTGGTGGGCCCTCCAATGCAGGAATTAGGTGAAGACCTATTGGAGGAGGAGACCAGGCCGCCACCACGGAGACAGGTGGTGCGGGATGTCGCGGGACGAACAATTGGACGCATGCCCAGAAGAGTGTGCAATGTTGTGTCAATTGGCACTACTATTCAGCGAACTGTCCTTTCAGCCACAGCCTATTACACGGGAGACATTATTCATGCAGGTCCAGTTGCAGGAGGCGGGCCACAACTGAAATGTCTGTATTATGTGGAGTGTACAGACATGCCTTCTGTACCTGGATTCTGTGACCATCTGCGAAACCATATTACGGAGGATGAAAGTTTCGTGTAATAAACAATTAATAGTCAGTTGTAAATGCATTCCTTTAATTCTGTTAATCCCTACACTTGATACACCTTTCATTTATATTTTAAAGTAGCGTATACCTCAGTTATCCTAAATTACACACATGTATATCACTTAAACAGATTGTTTCCTTGTATCACAAACCTGCACTGGCTAATGTCGAATATTCGCGCTTTACATCGAGCGCTCTCATTGTTTGTATTCAACATTTGAAGGTTGGTGAAAAATGAACATTTAAAGAACATCATGAAGTCTTCCTTTTACCACTGAAAAGTGTTTACCGCTTTCAGAAAACGTATGTATTTCGGCCAAGGTCTACCCAACAGCCAAGGTTAATCCAACCGTATGGTCAATACCCGACATCGGGCCGATATGATGGTGTTATCTGGGGCATCATTAATGAAGCTAACGTTGTGTAATGGACGTCAAATTATGGATCCTCCAACCTTTTCAGCGGGAAGGCGACCCAAACAGCGAGGCAGTTAATTCGATTACGAATACACTGAGCCATACGTTATGAATGCAGAAAGCTAGGTAACACAAACAATTATTTCTTGCAGGAAACCAGGTTTCGTTTTCATTATTTTAATTTCATTTACATTTAGATTTGATGCAAGTCTCATACGAACTAGGTCTCTTGGAAATTCTTTTAAGGAAGGCGGCTGAAAATTGAATGTCGGATCTAACGCTTTCTGTTGTTCACATGCACAAATCAACCAGTCGGGACACAGCAAGAGAGTAACTCCGTCATGGCCAAGTATTGCAGTCGTTGTAGCACTGCAATAATTGTTGGAGTGCACATAGTGTGCAAACAATAGAAAGAAAAAATTCTTATTCCTGTCCTCATTGGTTTTAGTCATTTGCCCTTAGTATAAGGAATATTAATTGTAGAAGGCCATGGGCTGAAACAAATCAAAGAACGCATTATCTCAGAATTTATCAATTTGAAAAGCCCCGTGTGTACACTCCCTCTTGTCGGCAGACTTGGTTTTTGTGTGCATTGTTGCTTTATACATGAAGTATGAGTTAGGTGAAGGTCCTTTTCGCCCACCATACATTAAGACGCGGTTAATATGAATGTTGACCATTTGGGTTAATTAACCGCATAAGGGAGAATGACATCATCCGGGTTCTGGTGTTGTAGACGGCGGGGATTGCGAAGAATCCGTCGGTGAAAAGAAGTGTGGAGAAAAGTGGTTTTAGACGCGGAAATTACGAATTTAAAGTCGTTAATAGGTGAGTACGTAATATTATAATCATAACTGTGTCTATAGGTAAGAATTTTTAACCCGGTAAGTTGGGTGGGTGGAAAGAGTAATGTTAGTTGTTGTTGTACGTGTATACCATAGCTTGCACTGTTGTGGAATGGGCCGACTAAAACCCGATTTAACCCTTTATAGCCCGTTCTAGCTACATGCGCGTAGCTGCTTCCGGCTACTGAAGCCAAAACGGGCTATTATAGTAGGTTCGGGCGATCGTCCTAACTAACCTCTTACACTCCCCTGAATATTTTCTTCCCGTACTATGATCACCTAAAGTTGAGTGGTTGGTGTTATTGGAGTGTTTAAATGCCTTGAACGAAGCAGAAGAATCGAAACATGATAACATCCGGTCCCAAAAGCACATGGCTACACGTGGTGGGCGTGGTTTAACTAGCCATGTGCGTTTGGGACCGGATGTTGTTTTGTTCGACACATGCGCATTACATAAACATGGCGGCGATTAGAAATTTAGGTGGCCGAAGAATTGTTGAGAAAATGTTTCGATTCTTCCGCTTCGTTCAAGGCATTTAAACACTCCAATGACACCAACCACTCAACTTTATGTGATCATAGCACGGAAAGAAAATATTCAGGGGAGTGTATGAGGTTTGAAAGTAACTATATTTTGGACGTTTTGTTGCAGTTCTGTTTGCTACCTAAGTCTTAACCTGCTTTAATTAATGCCATTAATCCCTTATTAATTGCACAATCAAACGTAGAAAAACGGAAGTTTAAAAGAAAAAGTTAACTCCCCTAGGAGAGAGTTGTCCGCCCCTAGGAGAGCTCTCCACTCAATTCCAGCGTGGTCACTATATAGGCGACTGTAGCCTTATTCTCATCCTCTTTCTCTTGTTTGCTCGAGCAGTGCACATCTAGGGAAGTATTCAGAGGCAATCTTACAACATTGGTTGTTGTTGTCTCGCTGGTATATCCTTTATCAGGTGTTGAGTTTGTTGTATTATTCGGAACTTACTTACTGTATTATTATGTCGGAAGTTCCGTCTTTTATTCCGTGTCGTATGTGAGGGAAAAAATTTTCCCTTTTGGACGCTCACACGGCTTGGTTTTCATGTAAAGATTTGTGTTATTGTGCGTCCACGTACGCGGAATATGTATTATGGGTTCCGACGGCTTGGGGATTTATGCCCAGGGCCGTCGTGCTTTGCTTTTAAATGCTTGTGAGGACCCGTCTATTTCGGAGATCGGCAGACGGGTCTTAGAAATTTCTTTGGTCAATGTGTGAAGTGTTGTTAGGATCTTGAACGAGCTGGTCAAGACCCAGTTTCTCTCAATTCCATACTATCATACACGAAGATAATTCTAGGTTGCTAGACAGTTTGTCCCGGTCCGGAGTTTCATTGTCTAGGTTGATCCAAAACCCGTTTCCTTTGTTACGCTCAACAAAGACCAGGCAGTTTTGCCTGGCCATTCCATTGTCTCCTTCAGTCAAAAGAATTCTTTACCTCCGGTTATTTCGCCGGTCTATTGGTACCACATATCTCTTCCAAAAAGGAAAGCTAATAAACAACGTGGACATAGTTTAGTTAATTCCGTGCCCGATCTATTTGTGGGGCGAATCTTGGATTCGTTTGAGTCGGCCACGTGTTTAGTGTCTTTGGACGTGCGTCGCTAAATACTTGGGGCGGAGATTTTAAATTCTCTTGAAATGATCGTCTGACGATGTTCTTCTAAAAATCTTTAGGAAATCTCATGTTTAACAAATAACACAGTCCTGCATTAGGCCAGTGTGTAGTCAATATTACGTCTTCACACAAACTTTGAGTTACGACCCGGTGTGTTTGAGGTAGGCTTTTATTAGCCTCCAACATTCCGTTGTGTTCGGTCAGTATGGAGCCTATTGTGATGTACTTTAAACGAACAAGTTTTTGCTTCGTTGTTTCATGATTTTATCCATTGAACTGTTGTATAAATTACCAGGATTGTGAGAACTACCCTCGTTTGACGCGGGAGGTTCGGTTTTCTCCGCCGGGGAAATCCGAGTCTTTATAAGCAGTCCGTCAATGTTTCAACAACAACAACAACATGTTGTTGTTGTATGTTTTTTGTTCGGACTTTGATTGTTCTCACTTGCATCCATTCAATTCTTTGGCCTACCAAGAAGGTAATCTCTTGTTATATCAATTATTATTATGTGATCTTGATATCCTGTCTTCAAGAGAGATCTTACGGAGGTTTTATTCTGCCTCTCATGTTTACGTGTTTGTTGTTTTTTGTGTACGTAACCACATCTCAACCCTATGTAAACGATGTTATAATAATAGCATAAATGGATGTTACGGGGCTTCAATGCTACGACTATTTATTGCATTTTAATGAGGTCTTTGCTGATCTCTTTATGTGATTAAGGGTGTGTCGATCAACAAAGGGATCACGTGGGTTATCGTGAGTAAGTAATTCTATTACCCACTTTTTATTGTGATTCTGTGCTATGCCTTGATACACAATTTTGTTTTATACATGTATTTTGTTTTGTTTCTCACCAAGCTGTTCCATCTGTATACTGTGTTACGCTTATAATTCAGATGGACTTATGCACTAATTTTAATTTCTTCCCTATGAGAAAATTTTAAATTTAGCTAGCGTGAGTGGGAATCTATTGGCCGGCCAAGGTTTAACCCTGATGACACGTAAGTCGTGAAGTCTTCTATGGTTTCTTTCTACCAAGTTTGTATTACCAGTACAGTCTACTAGAGCATCAAACTGCTCTTTAGTAATGTTTCTTACTGTTCTTCCACTTCTCGGCAAATTTGTTCGTGTTAGGTCATTTCAAATTCAAAATTTTTGAATAACCTCCTGCCGGCGAGAGACCTTAAATGTTTTTCCTCTCCTCGGGAATTTAAAAATCCTTTAAGGATTTGTTTTGGTTTCCTGGAAAAATCTTTGTTCTGGATGTCGATTGTGTGACTTTTTGGTTATTGATAGTAACATTCTTGTAAATGTTTAATATTCTCTCCATATAAAACTCCAGTACTGAATTCATGTACAGGAGACAAATTACATCGGGAGAGGTCATAATGTAACCATATTCATTGACACATTATTTCATGTTCACTGACACAAAGATCCATAATCCCATTTATCTCATTGAGCTTACATTTGGTGATTAACGCTACAAACATTTAATATGTTCATCTCTACTGCGTTTAAAGAGAAGGAAAATTTATTACATTCGACTTCGGGGTTACTGTTTGCAACGCCCTTCGGTTACGTCGTGTACTTTTATAAGTTTGTATCCTGCTCCAGTTTGAGCATGTATATACATTAAGTTGTTGTGAATTGGGAAATCACTACGTTGTTTATCATATACAACGTTTCTCGCATTTTTCACATTACGCTTTCCTGTTACACTTTGACGGCAGCTTCATTACGCCGTCATGTGTCTCTCATACACCTGTGCGTCGTTCTATTACATCGGTTAGACGTTTCCGGTACGCCATAACGCCGTTTGTCACGTCATTTCTTCATTTGTGAGATGCATATTTTATATCCATTCATCGGCACCCCTTTGATTCTTCATCGTCGGTCATCGGCGGGAGGGGAAGTCCGTTCGTTTGGCGTCATCTTTCCACTTGTATCAATTCTTCTCTGGTTTTTCACATTGTGATTTACTTAGGTTCGTTGTTACTCTACGAAGAGAGTCCTGTCCAGACCTTGTTGTTTCCAGTCTGGAGTTCAGAATATCAAAATTGTATTACAATCAGCAGTATTGGGTCAAATACTGTTATATGGAATAGGTCTTTGGATTATGGACGTGGATATTCTCTGAGGACGACAGCGGGAATGTGAATGACGGACTAGTCACCTTTAATTGAATTCAGCACAGTGTTGTTTTAACAATGAACCATGTTGACTTTAACACACAAACATTGTGTTGAGATCCATGTGCCTTAGGATTGTGCTTAAACAACACAATGTTTTCGTGGTGTACTTGGACAGTTTTTCCGGCTTTCTCCATCAAGTACTTTATTCCTGTATAGACCATTACACCAATGGTTAGACTTTGACTTTATGGTTCTGTCATCAACCTTGAGGTTGTTTATTATATGTAGGACCTTACTTGCTACGTTCCTATATTGGTCCTGGTGCCGAGGACGTGATACCGTCCCCGATTCTATTTCCCTCGCATTGACTTCCTCCTTCTCCCTCACCAGGATAGGGAGTTTCATTTTAGCACCATGGAGGGCTATCGATCTGCTTTGGCTAGCGTGTTACGTCTTACCTTTGGTACCGACTTTAGCCTTAACGATTATATCTCTGCGCTTATTCGCGCCTTCGCATTACAGTCGCGTTGTACTCGCCAACTGTTACCGAAATAGGATATCGGTGTGGTTCTGTGTGACCTGATTCACCATCTTGTGAACCCTTAGAGTCCGCGTCTATAAAACTGTCTTATGACACGGCCTTTGTGGCGGCGTTTGCTTTGACGTCCAGAGTGTCTCATCTTTATGCTCTTGAAAGATCTTCTATGACCTGGACAGCGGATTGGTCTTGCATTCTTTTCGGCCCATTCCTGAAGTTATTGCCAAAAATGAGTCTGTTCATTCAGGTCCGTGCGCTCAACGTCGTACTCCATTCCTACCTTGTCAGACTTTGTACATGGCCTCGGGGTCGATCTTCTGCCAGATCCTGTTTGTGCCTTCCGTCACTATCTTACTCGTACCGATTTCGTCGGCTACGGTTATCATATCCCTTCGCCGGTCAGCAAGGCTTGATTTTTAAAAAAGCCGCGTAGTTGTAGAAGACCATAAAATAGTCTTATCAATTGCCAGAAGGTAGATGTACTATTGACGCCCCCACTTCTGCCTTCCACTTCTTCTAATGTGTTTCGTACCATCGCTACACATGGTCTGTATGGAAGAACTTGTCCCTTCATGATATTGTCCAGTTCTTGTATCTGGACTGCAAATTCCACGTTCACAAATTTCTATCTGTGTGATATGTCAGTGCAGTCAGATAGTGTGACCACGCTTAGGCCACTAAGGGCTACCTAGCACGTGGTTAGTTCTTTCAAGAAGAGACGGGGGGGCAGAATTTGTCACCATTGCAGCAAGGCAGCCATCTTGCTCCAGGGAAGCTAGCTCAAATGGTAGAGCGCTCGCTTTGCAGGCGAGAGGTTCCGGAATCGATTCCCGGGTTCTCCAAGCCAACAATTGTCTCAAGTATGTTTCAATTTTAAAACTTCATCATGATCGTCTTTGAAGGAGGGAATAAGTCGGATAGACGACCATGGACTCACTAATCATCAATCTGAGTGGTCTGACACTTTGAGAGTTTTAATCTTTGCCTTAACTACGGTTTTGCTTGTGTCTTTCAGCTTGAAACTGACTTTCTTTTGGATGATCTCAGCTGTGTATCCTACGCTCATCTCACAAGACAGGTTGGACGTAAGTCGTTGGTGGATTGAGAATGGCGTGGCTTGGCGCCCTCTAGACCAAGAAGACCTAACAACCCGAGTGGTAGAGGATCCTGACATCTTGGTAGAGTTTACATATCACACCACGAGCACAGCTGCATGGATGGAGGCACTCAAGAATAAGTATATTCTGTATCATATCCATGATTTACCCTTTTAAGGGAAGACACTCAAAAGATAAGTTAGATTAGTATCTTCTATTACTACTCCATATTACCCTCGGCTTTACCGGCCAGGTTTCTTTTGTTGAGATTTATGGAAGAACCTGCCCCTCCTTGACATTGTCCAGTCTTGTCTGGACGGCGAACTCCACGTTCACCAATTTCTATCTGAGAGATATCAGTCCAGTCGGATAGGATGACCACGCTTGGGCCGCGTATAGATGCCCAGCACGTGGTCAACTAAATTCCAAAAAAAAAGGGGGGGGGGCGGCAGTTTGAATCATCACAGCAAATCTGCAAATTGCTGTATCATCTCATCTCATTCATACTATTGGTCCACAATTGATTGATCTCATATGGAAGGAAGAAATAAGTCAGATGGACGACCTTGGATCCTCTATAGAGATGTCAGACACTGTATCATCATCCTAAGATGTATGTATCCATGGTGAGTGTGATCTTTACCTTAACTGCGGTTTTTGATTGTGTCCTTCAGGTTGAATCTGACGTCCTTCTCAATGATCTCAGCGCCGTCTTCTGCACTCAACTCCCTAAATGCTGGTTGGATGGAAGACGATTGTGGACTGAGAGTGGTGTGACTTGGCGATCACTAGGCCCGGACCAGTTCGACTTCACCCGGTCTTAGGAACAGCCAAGATAAATAAGCCTTACCAAGTAGACCAACATTTCATTTCGCTGAGGTCCTCTTTTGGTATAGACGGCTTCCCCGAGTAGACCAATAATCTATTCGCTTGTGTACTACTCGGGGGGGAAACTAATAATTTCCACACCACAAACACAGCTACATGGCTGTGAACAATCAAAGATAAGTACATCAGTATCTTATTCACATGTTTAACCTTTTTATGTTGATAACCAAGGTTTCATTTGTTGATTATGGATTGTTCATGCTATGCCCATGTTTTCTGTGTCATTCCAGCGGTCACTTAGCCTACTTTGATATACTACAAGACCGAGGTTCCCACCTCCGTATGTTGGTACTATGGCATTAATTAAAGCAGGGTTAAGACTTAGGTAGCAAACATCAAACATTTATAAACAATGTTTCTGTTTGTAACTAAGTCAAACCTGCTTTAATTTAATGTGCCCACCCTTCCGTCCCCTCGTACCGCGGCCTTGTTTCACTACTGGTCTCGGTTTGAGAAAGAGGATGAGAATAAGGCTACAGTCGCCTATATAGTGACCACGCTGGAATTGAGTGGAGAGCTCTCCTAGGGGCGGACAACTCTCTCCTAGGGGAGTTAACTTTTTCTTTTAAACTTCCGTTTTTCTACGTTTGATTGTGCAATTAATAAGGGATTAATGGCATTAATTAAAGCAGGTTTGACTTAGTTACAAACAGAAACATTGTTTATAAATGTTTGATTTTTCACTTGTAACTACCGTGATAAGACGCCAAGGCTTTCGCTTGGCGTCTTATAAGGCTAGGTATTTGTCATATATTTTGTAGAGCTAAATGCCATTTTATTTTACAACTCAGGCAGTGAGTATTTTGATATTATGGTAGGAATATAATAGATATATAATACCAATATGGCATAAGTTCAGGATAATGCAGAAGCATACATGTGGTCTATTTTGTCGGATAAATTCAGGCAATAACAATGTAAATATGCGACTTTACATGGAACCTGTGCTGGGCTATTGAACGGTTGGTGACGGATGTTATTATTATTAATTTAGCCCTGATTCCTGGCATCCGCATCAACCATTTAGCAGTCAGAATGTTCCTGTGTGTGGAGCTATATCACTTCAGCAAATGTGATAGCTGGACTGAACATATCGGTCGATCTAATGTCACCAGTGTGTGTGTGAGCTGGACATGATCTAAATGAGCATGAATTCCAACCGGCGAGTGTGATAGCTGGAATTCAATAAATTAAACAACGTATTACAGCTGAAGTTTGACGAGTGCTCTGCTGAAATGAAGTTGTGATTTTTCCCCCAAAATAGTGCAGTAATATATAAAGCGTAAAACTGGTTCTGTTTGTGGGGTGGCAGTTTATGTTGCTGTGAACTATTGGTGTTGATTCGTCCGCTGTTGTTGATTACGTCATACGCACGTCATATGAATTACCAGAAGCCGTCAAACGTACGCTATCTGGTACGTGGAAGTACGTCACAGTTACGTGAAATGGTGTGTTGGAACTACACTGTGATGGATTACGTCAGAGAGAACTGATTGAATTAAATTGTGAACCGAACACATGAAACTACTGTGGTACGTGAGGTGCCATAATTAGAGAAGAAACTTTCAGATGATGTGTGTCATCGAATATCATTTTTTTTATGACTTGACTTGTATTGACTGGACAATATCGTTTCAAGTTGAACAGTGCGGTTAATGAGAACTTGATATGAGATTAACCTGACAATTGGTAACTTGAATGCTGAATTAAATTGTTGTGAATGTGAGTAACGGGTTTGGATTAATTGATCGCAACTTGATTAATCAACTTGAATACTGGAACCAATGTATTGTGCATTTATTTGTTTTTATTTATTTTTGGAGATCTTTATATATACGTTGCTGTAAATTTTTGATACGATGTCTCAGCTGATTAAATGTATTTTTGCCAAGTATTGTATTCATTGTGTACTCTATCACAACGTGACAATATGCGTCTTAATCACTGCGAATTTGGTCAGAGGATCAAGTGATTGATTTATCCTGGCTGAGATACGAATCATCACAGGGATCAGTTTTGGTTCTTATAAATATGGAATCAGTATATTTGCCTTTGGGATCATTTGACTTCTTGTCAGTATGGCGGCATCTTTTCAGACACCCTTGTTATGTTGCGTGCTATTTGAGCTATTACTCTTGTTATGACACTAAACATGATGTCTTGATAACAATTTTCCCTTTTACAGACCGCCTGGCTTAGCAACACCGAGATTGCCCAGGTAATACAAACTAATTACTCCCATTATGAATAAAAAAAATTCTGTATGATCACAGTTAGCTATGGTAACTGACTGTATCACGCTTGAAGACACCAATGTTGTAGATTAACGGCATTTCATTGTCGACAGAGCTTGTTTACCGCAATGCACATAATCCTCGAGTCATTACTGTCGTCAGCGTAAATGTCGCCCGCAGACAATCGCATTACACAGAGCTGATGTTTCGCTAAGAATTTGCTTCAATAATTAGGATCCAGCTGATCTTTGTTAGATATGTAAGCTGTAATTACCCAACCCGTAATAAGGCTAGGAACCATGTGTTTATATAAGCGCATGATTTTGATTAATGGACGATTGCCATGCACCCTATGGGTAAGCTTTGAAATGCTTTGAGATGCAGCGATAGAAGGGTTTGAAAGAAGGCTTATTATAGAACTCGACAAGCAAACCTGTGTGGAGTTTTTGACATGTTGCTAAAAGCAACAGACAATGAAGATGATCAGCATGTGGAAGAGCCAGAAGGTCTTGCGTACATGTAAACTATTCCTGATACCAGAAGTTCATAAAATCGGACTTCTGCTGATACATAATCACTATAGTTGTTCAATCGGACTTCTGCTGATACATAATCACTATAAGTAGTAGGTAAAGGCTAAATTGAGTCCTATTGACCTCAGAAATTTGCATAGGACCTCTGTGACGTCACAGCGACAGCCAATCAGAAGCGAGTATTCTGTCACAGGGGTCATTGTGGGAGGTGGTGGGTTTAAAATGGCGGCTTGTGGGTGGTGGTGGTGGTGGTGGGTTTATAATGGCGGCTTGTGGGAGGTGGTGGTGGTGGTGGGTTTAAAATGGCGGCTTGTGGGAGGTGGTGGTGGTGGTGGGTTTAAAATGGCGGCTTGTGGGAGGTGGTGGTGGTGGTGGGTTTAAAATGGCGGCTTGTGGGTGGTGGTGGTGGGTTTAAAATGGCGGCCTGTGGGTGGTGGTGGTGGTGGTGGGTTTAAAATGGCGGCCTGTGGGTGGTGGTGGTGGTGGTGGGTTTAAAATGGCGGGTTGTGGGTGGTGGTGGGTTTAAAATGGCGGGTTGTGGGTGGTGGTGGTGGTGGTGGGTTTAAAATGGCGGGTTGTGGGTGGTGGTGGTGGGTTTAAAATGGCGGCTTGTGGGTGGTGGTGGTGGTGGTGGGTTTAAAATGGCGGCTTGTGGGAGGTGGTGGTGGTGGTGGGTTTAAAATGGCGGATTGTAGAAAAACGTATAAAAGGAGGCGATTTTTAGGGGTGGGGTGTATTCATTGCATTACCTGCCTGATTGACCTGACCAGCCTGCCTACCTGCCTGACTTACCTGCCTGCCTGCCTGCCTGCCTGCTTGCCTACCCGCTTGTATGAGACGAAAGCATGAGACGTGGAGAAGATTTTCCCTGTGACCCAGCAGCACCTCCGGTTGAAGTCTTGCCTGAAGACGAACATGTCAGGGACATTTATCGACGTCACTGGGCTACCATACGCCATTGTTTTCACCGTGACCGTCGTCTATTGGACTTGTATAACTTTCGATTGCAGGACCTCACGTATCTGTCTACCTATGCCGAGAATATTTTCACAGATCAGGTGACAGCGTTCAAGTTGAATATGACATTCGGGTACATTTTACGGCACAAGGAGACGGACCAGGTGCGGTATTATTATCCCAGCAATAATACCTATGTGTTTGACCAGCCATTCACGGTGACGGATGCGATTTCTCTGGAGCCACTCATCGACCAACTGACTACGTTGGATCCATTGGAATGGGCCCGGTTGCAACGCCCCAATACCCAATGGCTTGTGGAAATGGTGACCAACGTCACATTTTTCGTCACCAAAATGAGAGATCATCCTATCGGTGCCCCTGTACTACTACCCCCGTGGTTGCTTCATCGACACGGCCTGTATGCATTAACAGGAGGGCGAAACGGGCCCTACAAAGACCGGAAATGTCTGTTTCGGTGTTTGGCCGTGCATCTGGACGAGTGTGGCCCCAAGGGTTGTGACAGAGTGGCCAATGACTATTGGGAACAGTATTTACAGCAGCAAGACTTGGATAAGCGGCACTTCCGTGGAGTTCCGTTCAAGAATTTGGATGACGTGGAGTGAGTGAGTGAGTGAATAGGGTTTAACGTCGCTTTCAACATTTTTTCAGCTATATCACGACGGGGAAGGGAAGGGAGGGGAGGGAGAGGGGAAGGGAAGGGAGGGGAGGGGGAGGGGGAGGGGAAGGGGAACCTACTTGTAACAGAGCAGATCTAATGCTGCCATTTTATAGTGCTGTCCCACTGAAATATCATACCGTAGGCAGACATGACACCCCACTCAGTCACATTATGCTGACACCGAGCGAACCAGTCCTTGTTCTATCTTCTTAATGCTGAGCGTAAGCGAGGAAGCAACAAGTTCCATTTTTCAAGTCTTAGGTATGACCCGGCCTGGGATCGAACCCAGAACCTACCGCTTACGAGGCCGACGCTCTAACCATTAGACCACCGCAGTGGAAACACTGTTCAACATCAATATCTTTGTATACCGATTACGATGCGAGGAGGATACATTTGTGGCTGAATTGGTTCGTCGTTCAACAGAACGATATGCTTCTACGATGAAAGTCAATGTGTTCGACGACAATGGCGTGAGTCATTTTTCGCTGATCTACAATATGAGCCAGTACGCTCAGTCTTTCAGTTGTGCCCAATGCCATCGGGTGTTCAACGAATCGTCCAAATTACATCGCCACGAGAAAATCTGTACGAACGTGGTGAAGCGAGTATATCCGGGTGGTGTGTATCATAATACGCCTACTATTTTCCAGGAACTGGCCGATGAGGGTCTCATCATACCGGAGCAGGACCGTTATTTTCCCTACCGGGCGTGTTACGATTTTGAGGCCCTGTTGGAGCCCAGGGACATGTTTTCAGCGAAAACGCAGTGGACGCAGCGCCATATTCCTCTGAGTGTGAGTATTTCGAGCAACGTACCTGGCTATGACGCTGCACCGGTGTGTTTCGTGTCCACTGGGGATTCCCATGAGTTGATCACCCGCATGATGGAGTATTTAGAAGAAGTCAGTGCGGCTAGTACAGAACTATTGGTGACCAAGTTCCAGGACGTACTGGACCAACTGGACGATCGGATTCCTATACCGGGTGTAGCGTTTAGTGACGATGAAGAGTCCGAGTCGGAGTCGGAGCCGGAGTCGCAGCCCCTGCAGTCGCAGGATGTGCCTTTACCGAAACCGTATGCGGAGAAATTGAAAGTGCGCTTCCTACAATATCTAGGCCAGTTACCGGTGCTAGGTTTCAACTCGGGGCGATATGACTTGAACATGGTGAAGGAATTTCTTTACCCCTACTTGGCCCAGGCGAATACCCTCAAGTCCGTCATCAAGAAGATCAATAATCATATGGCCCTCACTACCACATCACTGCATTTCCTGGATGTACGGAACTACTTAGCTCCTAATTATAGCTATGATCAGTGGGTGAAGGCGTATGACTGTGCACAAACCAAAGGGAGGTTCCCTTACACGTATATATCGACGCTCGACTGTTTGGAGGAAACACAGTTGCCACCCCGGGATGCGTTCTTTGATGATTTGAAGCAAGTGGAATGTCCCGAAGACGCGTACCGGGAACTACAGCAGGTATGGCACGATCAACATATGCACACCTTGCGAGATTTCCTGATATGGTATAATAACCTAGATGTGGTTCCTTTCCTGGAAGCGGCCGAGAAAATGGTTCAACTCTTTCGTCGTGAGATGCACGTCGATATCTTCAAGGAGTGCTTGAGTTTACCGGGTCTGGCGCTTCGCCATCTTTTTCAAGCGTGTCCTACGTACTTCTCGCTGATACAGCAAAAAGATGCAGACATGCATGATTGTCTAAAGCAGAACATTGTGGGCGGACCGAGTCTTATTTTTCACCGTTATCACGAGAAGGACGTCACTACTCTCCCCAGTGGAAAACCCTGTGCTAAGATCATCGGTTTCGATGCCAATGCCTTGTACCTGTGGTCGCTGGCCCAACCTATACCCAGTGGCCATTATACACGTTGGTTGGCGGAAGGTCGGCATTTTACACCGCAACGCACGCCCTACAAGCATCTAGCTGATCAGTGGTTGGATTGGGAAGCCTATCGACGGGGAATTACTATACGACACCAAACCAACGCCACAGAGAAGCGCATAGGAGATCGTCGACTCCCCGTCGATGGGTTTGCCCTGGTGGGTAGGGCACCCACCGTATTCCAATTTTACGGTTGCTATTGGCACGGTCACGGATGTCATTTCAGCGCTGGACGCTTCAACGAACGACGTGGAAAAACACCGGAAGAATTACGGGAAGAAGTGGTGGAGAACGGTGATTATGTGAAAGAGAGAGAATACCATCTGATCGAAATGTGGGAGTGTGAATTTCACACCATGTGCCAGGCCCTGCCCCATTTACGGCGTTTCCTAAAAGAGCGCGAGTACCCCTTGAGTCGTCGGCCACTCCTGAGTCTGCCACAGATGTTCGACGCCATTCGTTCGGGGGACCTCTACGGCTTTGTCGAATGTGATTTGCATGTTCCCGACACTCTCAAGCCCCTCTTCGCCCAGTGTCCTCCCATCTTTAAGAACACGCTGGTGGGTCGGGATGATATTGGGGACACCATGCGGGCCTATGCGGAGCAACACGAGTGTTTGCCTCAACCTCGACGGATGTTGATTGGCAGTATGTGGGCCGAGAAAATATTGCTGGGCACTCCCTTACTGCAGTGGTACATGAACCACGGTTTGGAAATTACCCAAATATACCAAGTGATACAATACGTACCCCACGCCTGTTTTGCGGAGAATGCCGACATCGTGACGTCGGCCCGTCGTCAAGGTGATCAAGACCCGAGTAAGGCCATCCTCGGTGAATCTTGGAAGTTGACGGGCAATGGGTATTACGGAAAAACGGTCACGAACCAGGATAAGCACGTGAACGTGAACATTTGTACTACTGCCCAAGCCCGCAAAAAAGTGAATTCTCCTCTGTTTCGGTCCGTGGAGGTCATCGATGACGACACCTATGAAGTCACTTTAGCCAAGAAGACTATCCGTTACAACCTACCTCTGCAGATTGGATGTATGGTATACCAGGTGGCCAAGCTGAGGATGCTGCAGTTTCTGTATGATTTCATGGGTGTGTATTTTAATCCATCAGACTGGCAACTCATGGAGATGGATACGGACTCGGCCTACATGGCCGTCTGTAATGCGGATTGGGAGTCCCTGGTGAAACCGGAGTTACGTACCCAGTATGAAGCGGAGCGGGATCAGTGGCTACCTCGACGTGACCATTACCAGTACGATAAGCGTACGCCGGGCCTGTTCAAGCTGGAGTGGAGTGGGGATGCTATGATTGGTCTCTCCTCCAAGACGTATTACTGTTACGGGGGAGACGAAAATAAGTTTAGCTGCAAAGGGGTGAGCCGGCGCGATCCCAACATCGACAAAGCCTTGTACTTGAACGTGCTGCAAAGCCAGGCCAGTGCGAGTGGCACTAACCGAGGATTTCGGGTAGTGGACCACCAGATGCGGACGTACATTCAGCAACGAGACGCCTTTGCTTTCTTTTACCCGAAACGGAAAGTGCTGGTCGATGGTGTGAGCACCACTTACTTGGACTTGTGAACGGAACACACTATAACTATTGATACACAAAAAACTGTAAAAGTCAGGATGGCCGAGTGGTTTAAGTCGCCGGTATTAAGTGCTGGTCGGCGAAGAGCTGGCGTAGGTTCGAATCCTACTCCTGACAGAACTTTTTTTGGACCTTAGCCCTTCTATTTGTACCCTGTATTCTATTTGTACATATTCTACCTTCTTGTTGACTTAAATAAAAAATAAGTCAAAACCATGATTTTTTGTGTTTTTTCATCAATTTTTATTGAACATCAATGAACGTCAGAACAACAACGTCATAACAATAACGTGATAATAATAATAAAAAAAAACAAGTGGCCTGCGCGCAGTGCATTGGATTTAAGTTAACCAGAGAAATGGAGCATGCACATTAAAACGAGAGGCCGTCCAGTCATAGACGAGGACATCACGGTCTTCGGCTTGACAATAATCATCAAACATGTGTACGATGGTTGGCATAGAATGTCCTCTACTCCGGTGAGTGAGATAAAACACACAGTACTGTCCGCACACACTACTCAAGGGTCCTTGTAATCTTTGAGTATTCCAACGCCACATTGTAGTAGATACGTCCATGAATTTCACCAAATCGGGATGTAGGGGTGCAAGTCCGTAGGAATCAAAGTATTCGCCTTGGCCTAGGGTGTCCACGTACACAGCTACCCAATGTTCACCGGGTCGATACCCCGGGTCTGTATTCAGGATGTAGGCTGCTGGGGTGGTGGAGTGGGTGGGAAACACATTGCGTGGAAACACACCTCGAAAGGGGACCTTAGGATCTCGCTGGAATATGGCCATCAGCTGCTCTGTATCCATGACTCTAGTTGGCGTAGTCACACAGCACGTTTCTTTGCTGATCCACGCTGATGACGTTATCAAACTCGGCGTAGCAAATCACGTTAATGGTCTGGGCTAGAGCGACGGCAAAACGCAGTTCCAACCGTAGGTTTCCTTTCTTGAGCAAGGCCAGTTGATGATCGTGTTCCAAGGTGGGGGTGAGGTCGAAGGCGAACAACGTGTACCCACGGTAAAAGTCTCGTCGAGTGATGGCATTTCCTTCGTCCTGGTTGTTTTGTCCTGTGGCTGTAAACAGGTTCAGGTAGCTCCGCACATAGTTTTGGTTACCAAAATCCGGTTGAAATGGTCTGGCTGGAATTTGATGGCCAGCCACGTGCAGTGCCAAAAAGTTCAGGTTGAAATGTTGAAAGGCGAACGGATTCTCATCCCATGCTCCATTGAAAGCGGTGTTGGTCACACACGCCACGGTAACACGTTTAGGGAGATCCCCTAGAAATAAATTTTCACGATTGGCCATCATCGTACCGGCTGGCACAGAGAACACCTTGGTCTGTACGCGTCGGATGGGGTACAGGGCTGGTTTTTTCGATAAGGCTTCCATGTGACTCACCAACACCCCCTGTTGCAAATCCACCGTACGCACAAACAGGGCTGCATCTTCTAGGACGATCTTGTAATTGGGGGCCTCTCCAGCGGCCATCAAGGCGAACGCAGGTATGGAACGGATCAACTTGATCTTGATGGATACACCGTTCATCATGTAGCGGTCTTGCAGGAACAGATCGGCGTGCAGTCGTCCCATCATATCGATGGACTTGCTAGCGGCTGCTAGGTTTTTGCGCGCGGTGAATCCATTATTGGCAGCGAGCACGCTATTCATGGATCCGGGTGTATCCTTGTAGTACAGCGAGGCTTGCAAGTGTGTTTTTTTGGCATCATTGCCGTACGACAACAGCGTCTCCATGTAGGCTCGGTACGGGTACGTATTGGTGGACGTACTGATGAGTTTATCGCTCAGACTCATATCCACCTGTTGGAACAAGGAGTGCAGCCAAAGATTCACCGGGCCTACTACCGCATCGTCCGCTAGGTCGGCCCCGGTTGCGTCCACTATTTTGGCTTTCACGTACAAGTAGGTGTGGGCTAAATCCAGGTAGGCCGTATCTTTGTTTTCAATGGTAAATTCCACAGGTCCCGTCCCCGTCAGGCTAGCCAGGGGTCGATGTTCTACCCAACGTCCTTCGGCTACACTGGTCTGGGTGGGTGGAATAGTCCACAAATCCAATTCACTGTTGGTAGACGGACACGACTCGGAGTGAATGAATGCCATTATGCGAAGATGTCTCTCCTACTACTCTTCTTCTTCTTCTTGGTCTTAGTCCTCCGGTGTGTGCGTCGTCGGTGTGTTGGACGTCGAATGACTCTTCGCTGTGTCCGTGGTTGTCTTTTAAGGGCTTTGGCGATCAAGACGCTGCCTGCTTCTTTAGCCCGTCGTTTCAAGGCTTGTCGGGGTGCTGTGCCTCCCATCACATCACCGGCCACGCGCAATCCACTGCGTACCGCTTGTTTGCCCACCGCTTTAACACCCCGTGTCACCAAGGGTAAGAACGTTTTCACAATGCTGCCCAGTATGTTTCCCAATCCGTGACCTCGTTGCATGCGTGCACCGCTAAAGATGGGCAAGCCTCCTCCCGTTTGTTTCTTGTAGTAGTCGGCATAGCTGGGCGTATGGCACTGGTAAGGCACGTACATTATACGAAGTGAGGAGAACGGGCTTGTCGGAAATGAAGTGTCAGCACCACTTTCCCTCGTTCGAATGCGACCGGGTGTCCCGTGTCATCTCTTATATCCACCATGATCGTGTTGATATCCGTATGTCGTACGGGAAGGTAGAGTATATGGTTGAAACTCTGGTTGACTTGATTGCCATACGTCTTGCTAATGGGGACCACCCGTAACAGAGGTGTGTTCACATCTCCCACAATATGGCTGTCCACTGCGTCCGAGTAGATGTACAGTCCGTACATGCCTACTTTCATATCCATCACAACGTCACCGTTGTCGGTGGTGGGTCCCGTGTACACGCTGTAAGGCAGACCTAACATTTGCTGTAGTGTAGGACTGAGTTTCCACAGCCACGTTAGGGCTCAGCAGGATACAGGACTTGTCGTTGTGTGGGTTGACAGCCAAGATCACGTGATTCTTGAAAGGATAGGCTATCAGGGGTTTTGAACTATTCGTGGCCTCCCGTAGAGACTTGTATTCCAACAAGGAGAGGAGACCCTCTATGAATTTCTGGGGTGTATCGTATTGGCCTTCGGGGAGAATCATTTTGGTTACTTTGCCTTCGTAGGTGACGTCGTACCATACTTCTTGGTCTCGTACGTTGTACCACGAGTAAGGGTACTGAATATCTACCAGTCCACATTCCCACCGGCCAGGTAAATGTAACGGTTGTGGTAATTGAGTCACATACTTGGCCAAGGTGTTGTCAGGAAACACATCGAGTGAACTATTACTGGGCAACGTCAGGTAAAACATGACGACTGAGTTGTTCTGGCTTCTGCATCGGGTTTTTATAGGGGTGCCCCTTAGTAGGGTTCCCAGGCCTTGGGCGCCTTACCTCGGCGTCGTGATCGTCGTGGCGGTGGTGTGGCCGGTATAGAGGTCGCATAGGGGTGAAAAGAACGGTCCCGCCGTGGGGGTGTTTTGGGCGGCGTCTGCGGTTGCCATTCACGTTCCCAGGTATGGGGAAGTCGAGAGGGTGCTTGCATCCAGTTCCAGCGTTCACGATTTCCTACCAATTCGTGAGGGGTGTGCGTATCTTTTAACCCCTGAGCAAAGGCTTTCCAGCCCGGTGGATTAGAGTGTTTGCGAGAACGTACCATATCGTTGATCAAATCGGTCATATGAGACCCCGGCACCACTTGGTTTCGAATCAGCAGTTTTGCTTCATCGTTCTAACCCATATCGGAATTCTGTTTCACCCGGTCCAACAATAAACGCGCCTTGGTCTTGAAGGCTTTAGGCACACTGGCCAACACTTCCTGTTCGAGCTGAGGTGAGGCAGAGGATGAGGGTGGTGGTGGTGGTGTGAGTGTGGGTTGTGGCGGTGGTAGTTGTGGTGTACTACTACTACTACTCCCTCTATATTGATCCATAAACGTCTGGTACCGGTTCAGCGTATGATGGTAGAGTTGAATTTTCTCGTGATCGGGTAGTCGACGTTGGAGTATACTATTCATCTCTTCATCCAGAGACTGGAGTTGTTGCACTGTGGCAGGGACGGGATAGGGTGATTGCAAACTCTGTAACAGTCGAGGTTCGACCAGCATCATTTTTTTCGTATGTTCCATGTTTTTAGCGTCCCAAGATGGAGCCTAGTAACGGTCCCAGTACAGTAGCGGCTAAGGGTGCGAGGAGTGCGCCGAGAAATCCACCTCGCTGTAACACCTGTTTCTTTTTCTTGACACTCCCCGTCTTCTTCACCAACGTTCGGAGACCCGCCTTGTGCCGTTGCAATTTCCCTTTCTGCAGAGGACTGAGCGGAACATTGCCTTTAACACATTATGCGCCACTTCACACAAACACCGTACCAAGTCGGGATCCGCGCCGCGCACCAGGGCCCGGCCCACCTCCGGTGGCGCGCTGCGTAATACGCGGAGGGCCGGCGCGTGCTTGCGTATCCGTGCAGACATGATTGTGACGGCTAGAGTGGGTTGTCTTCTTCTTTTATTTGGGTGTGTACACCGTCTGCACCTCTCCGGGAAAAATGTGCGTGCGCAATCGAAGGGTGGAGGGGGTGTCTTGTTTCAAGTCGATGAGTAGATACCCGTGAGCTGGTTGGGTAGCATCTTCAAAGGCTTCTCGTACAAAGGCCGTGTTTTTAGGGTACTTCTGTTGGGCCAGGTGCATAATTTGGGAAGCGTCTCTGGGGTTTTTGAATAACACCACATACTGAGCATTCAAACTAATGTTCCTGTGCTCTTTGTTCTTACTGAAGAGATTCTGCACGATGTAGATGATGATCAACCGACGATGATGGCTTCCTTTGGTAAAGAGACGGGTGATTCGACTGTCCGTTTCCGTCATGAGATCGTCCACCACGACCAACGTGTCTTTGGGTGTATCCTCAGGGGGTAAGCCTTCCACTAAGGTGAGTCCCGGGAGACGTGCCAGTTCCTCGTACGCGGGTTGCCAAGCTCCATAACACCACAGGATG